>APFE030327413.1:6582-34921 GCA_000404065.3 Pinus taeda | reverse complement strand
TGTCTTTCTCAGCATTTTCAGTTTCCTTAATTGTAGCACAACTTACTATTTTTAGCAGTTTTTCGGGTCCTGAACTTCCGGAGCCGTTTTGAGGCCCTAAACGACGTTTTTTGGGATCCCAAGGGCAACACGGGTCCATGGAACATGGACCAGTGTTGCCGTTCCAACAATGATAGTGCTCGAATAGATCTTTCTAATGAGCTATTGTACGCGTCAAACGGAGATCATATGCTAAAGTTACGACCCCGGGAAGTTGATGTACCAACTTACCCCCAAACGGGGCCCACAGTTTGGCGTTTCATCTCCTAGGGTTAGGTTTTGGAATGTTAAGGGTTTTTCATTGTTTCTCAACAATAAATAGGCCTTCGAGCCTCATTGTAAGTCAGTTCAGAGGCATGTAGCCCACACATCTCTTCTCAGAGATAGCTACCATTGCCCTAGCTAGTTTATTTCCATTTCTGATTGTAAGCACATTTCAGTATTTTCCATTAATGAAATGAAGTATTATTTCCGCTGCATATTTGTGTATATGGTTATCTCTGTAATTGGTTGCGTTCCTGTTTAAATCTGGATCACCTAACCTGAACTATAAATTCTTGTGTGACCCTTGTGGGGAATTTAGTGTTTTCTAGTGTTAGAGTTGTTTTCAAAGAGGATTATTCACTTAGGGTGTGAAAATGTAAGCTTCAAAGAAGATAAGTATCTATAACCTTCTTCCTAACTGTAGATATTTCCTTGTATGCACCTCCCATCCTCTAATGCCCTTACCACCTTCCTGCATGATGTCCACCTATGTCGAACCTGACCTCCTATGTCAGCCCTATGTTGCACTTTATTCATACCTTCCAAGCTCCTCATCCCTGCTATGCAACCCTATACTTACAAAAAAAAATATGGGCTCCAACAAGCCCCCAGCACAAAAATGTTGCTCATCGAGAACCACTCAATCTTGCTTCAAAGTGAGCTTCTCATTCACTACCTCCTATAAGGATTTCCATCCTTTCTCATGCGTTTCGACCTCTTGTGATATGATAACAATGCTTCTTAACTAGTCTCAGATATGTATGATCCACCTATGCTCATATATGTTGTTATGACCTGTAGATTACAAATTATTACAGTATGCAGAGATATTTTATTATGAGAGAAAAGTTGTTGATAAATTGATTAGTTTTGTGAAACTATTCTTTTGTACAACTACAACTACAAAAATACTAAATGGAAACTAACTTAAAAATTAAGCAAAGAAATATTCTCCTTACCCTGTAAAGGACTTGTGAAATCGTACCACTATTATGAGAGAATGCTTGAAAGCGTAATTGAATTCCTCTAGACTCACGTACATATGCCTAATTTTACAAATTTTTGTGTGAATTCATTTTACAAAACTTTATGAGCACTTCACACAACATTTAGTCAATTGACTAGTGACATTTGGAATATAAAGATATGGATTATTTATAATTGAAGTATTACCAATAATATCATATGGGACCAGTTCTTGCCTAAGTCTTATTGTGAAAAACAAGTATGGATTATTTAATACTAGAATGTTAACAACAAAACCATTTAGTGTGGAGTGCGGAGATCGACACAATGAAAGCTTGAAAGCTTTCTCCAAATAATAGACTTCCTCAACACAGAATTTTTTATACACTCTATGGGTAAGGGTAATAAGGATTTGTTTGTGTGAGGTTGATGTAATGGGTTTAGGGAGATGACACAACCTCCATAGTGTGAGGAGGATATTAGTTACTCGATATGGTAGGGTATTGGTTCACCTGCATGTGAGGGTTTTGGGGATGCGTGGGATTATTGGGATAATACTCCATGCTAGTTGGAATTTGGGTTATATGTGGACCCCCGAAGGATTGGAAATGGGGTGATCCATTGTATACAATACCAGATTGATTTTGGGAGATGATTCCAATGAAACTGTCAGCAACATTTGATGCTCCTAGTTTTTCTTGGTTGAAAGGAAGGAAACATGGAGCATTAGGTAAGACCATGTATATGTGTCCTAATTGAGTGTAGATAATTTGAAACTATTGTGCATTGGTGATATCTTCTTCCTTTGTTCGAGGCATGGTTGTGGTCACATATTTTGCAATTGCTAGTAGAAGAGATTTCAAAAAGAAGTCTAGGAAGAGGTCTTCTATTAAGTTGACTTTGTAGAGGTTACAATTATTTCGCCACTCATGGATATGGTCTAAAATATCAGCGGAGTTGGTTTTCCATAAGTGGGTCAATGGTTCTAACCTAGTGTCATGTCGCATTGGGAGTTGGAAAAAAAAGAGGAATGAATGAGCTAGGGATTCAAATGTGTGATGGGAACTAGCTTCCCTGCTTACATACCATTTCACGACAAGGCCTTTGAGAGTTCATTGAAACAGCCTCAGACAAACTGGTTCCTCGATAATGTTTTTGGTTGAACACCACAAATGATAGATCATGATGTGGTTAACATGATCTTCTCCTTGCTTGCCTTAAAATTTGGTGATATCCTAAGGTACCTTGGTTGGCATGGGGGGAAGTTTAACTATGGGTGATTGGATCATTGATGAGCTTAGTTAAATTTGGTAGATTCATGGAACCAACAAATGGGATATTTATGCTATTGACCATAGTGGTATGACCTGGGGATATAGCTTGAAATAAGTTCCCTTGGGAAGCAGTAGGGTTGCTTGGGGGATTAGAATGTGGAATCCCTACATGGGTATTAAAAGGGGTTCCTTAATGGGGATGTTTCCTCACCAAGTTTTCTCTTATAAATGATGACCCAATTATAGTGGTTGGATGGTATCTCTTACACCTTGATGATGAGAGACTAGGTAAGCTTCTCTGTAAAGGGGGGTAGATTTAGGATGAAATGATACAAATGGGTAACCATTGGTTACCCTATGGTTCCCTTTGTGTTTGAAAGTTACTTGATATGGTGAGAGAAGAAATTTTATCAAAGCAAATGAATCATATACATAAAACAAAGAAAAAATAAAAAGGTTAATTCTCCTTTTAGCTTTAAGTTATGTGATTAATCAAACAAGAAAAAGGTTTTGTTTGTTTGTGTATGACAAAAAAATCTTAAAATACCTATGTGTCCTTTCCACTCAAAAGTAAATGAGCCTTGCGAGGATTCTTATAGAAGGGTATTGGGGCCACGAACCAAAAGTATTAGAGATGCTTCCAGTAGCCAAGAATCAACCAAGGTAATTAAGAGGCTTTAGTGCTTCCCACACCTTCACGTATATTCCCTAAGAATTTGGCCACTAAGATACCTTTGTCCCATGGGGGGCAGTTGTGTCTTTAACTTCTTGGTAGTCAGTAACAATGTGGAGAAGTATACAAGTTAGGTAGCTTTGTATAGGACTGCACACACTTAGAAGCCTAACTCTCTCTAAATCGGGTTTCTAGCACGCTTGGGTATTCTTTTCCGTGGGATGATGAAGGATTTTAAGCACCCTATAAGACAAATTCTATGTTTCATAATTTAAACAACCACAGTTGCTTATGGGATGCCTACCCCCATGGTCCTAACCTAAACTATAAATTCTTGTGTGACCCCTGTGGGGAATTTAGTGTGTTATAGTATTATAATTATTTTTAAAGAGGATTATTCACTTAGGGTGTGAAAATGTAAGTTTCAAAGAAACTAAGCATATATAACCTTATTCCTACCACAACATCTTTTGTCAGCTCCATCTTGCTAAAAAATCCTAATTGCATATATTTCCTTGTATGCACCTCCCATCCCCCAATGCCCTTACCACCTTTCTGCGCAACATCCACCTATGTCGAACCCGACCTCCTATGTTAGCCCTATGTTTCACTCTATTCATACCTTCCAAGCTCCTCATCCCTCCTATTAGACCCTATACTTACAAAAATAACAAAAACAAATATGGGCTCCAATAGGCCCCCAACACAAAAATGTTGCTCATCTCAAACCACTCAATCCTGCTTCAAAGTGAGCTTCTCATTCACTACCTCCTATAAGGATTTCCATGCTTTCTCATGCGTTTCAACATTGTGGTATGCTAACAATGCTTCCTAACTAATCTCAGATAAGTATGAGCCCCCTATGCTTATATATGTTGTTATGACATGTAGATTACAATTGCTTATAGTATGTGGAGAGATTTTATTATGAGAGCAAAGGAGTTGATAAATTAATTAGTTTTGTGCAACTATTCTTTTGTACAACTACAACTGCAAAAGTACTAAATGGAAAATAACTTAAAAATTAAGAAAATAAATGTTCTCCTTAGCTCGTAAAGGACTTGTGCAATCATACAACTATTATGAGAAAATGCTTGAAAGCATAATCAAATTCCGCTAGACTCATGTACATACGCCTAATTTTACAAACTTTTTTGTGAATTCATTTCACAATACTTTATGAGGAGTCCACATAACCTTTAGTTAATTGACTAGTGACATTTGGAATACAGAGATATGCATTATTTATATTCAAAATATTACCAATAATATCATATGGGTCCACTGCTTGCCTCATTATTATTTTGAACAACAAGTATGGATTATTTAATACTAAAATGTTAACAGCAAACCGTTTAGTGTGGAGTGCAGAGATCAACACAATGAAAGCTTGAAAGATTTCTCCAAATAATAAACTTCCTCAACATAGAGTTTTATCTCTCTGTAGAACCTTTTCTCAATTGACTAGAAATATTCAGAGTATGCAAATATACTTATTTATAATTAAAAATAATGAATAACATTGTATAGATGCATCACTTCTCTTGGTATAATTGCGAACAACAAACATGAATTATTTAATACTAAAATATTATCAATAAAAGTATTTAGTGTGGAGTGTAGAGATCCACAAAAGGAAAGCTTGAAAGGTTCCTCTGCACTTCTCAATTGACTAGTGATATTTGTTATTTATAATTAAAGTATTACAAATAATATCCTATGTGTCCACCATTTGCCTTGGTGTTATTACGAACAAAAAATATGGATTAGCAATATTTTATACTAAAATATTAGAATTGAAAGCCTTTAGTTCAAAGTGTGGATATGTACAATGGAATCTTGTAATCTTTCTCTGCATAATGGACTTACTTCGCACACTGAACATTCTTCACACTTCCGCACATGTGCCTAATTTCATAGACATAACCATAGACAAAGCTTGCATGTTCTTTGCATGCCAGAATTGTATCAAAACATCTGTGAACATGTAGATGTGTATTTGATGTTGGTTCTACAAATACAAATATGATACTTTTAACGATCATGCCTCGTCGAAGTGTGGAGGTGGGTGAGTGCGGAGGTTTAAGTTCCTTGCTCCACACACCATCCTTCCGCACATATTTCAAACTATTATGTCGTCATCATTGTAGCATTATTCCTCCCCACGACATTTGGGACCCACATAAATTAATAACTACTTCGAATGTCAATGACTAATAGAAAAGCATTATTGAAAACAAAGATTATTGTGCAACGATAGTTGTGCGGAAGGGCTTGTGTGGAAATAGTTATGCGAAAGAAGCATACGCAAAATTAATTAGTGTAGAAGCAAGGACTATGCAAAATTAGTTGATCTTGTTAGTATTAACATTAAAAATATGCAATTGGCATTTAATCATTTTTTAATTTTATTTTTACTCATATTAAAATGAAAATAAAGAAAAAAAATCTTTCCAAAAATAAAATAAAGTTGCAAATTAGCTTGGGAAATTCTTTAAATCAACTTGAGGACAATCCTCTTCTTATTTTTGTGAAACTCCATTTCATTTTTTCATTTTTTTCAAAATTTTGAGAAAAGTCTCCTTAAAATTATTTTTTTTAGGAAATAATTCCAATATATATATATATATATATATATATAATATATTCAAATTAATTTCCTTTGAAATAAATTTTTACTAAAAATATAAACTAATATTAAAACAAAAATTTATTTATCAATAAGCAAGTTGTATTCTTACAGCGAAGAGATTTTATTAGGAGAGAAAAAGATGTTGATAAATTAATTATTTTTGTGAAACTATTCTTTTGTACAACTACAATTGCAAAAATACTAAATGGAAGCAAACTTAAAAATCAAGCAAAGAAATATTCTCCTTACCTCGTAGAGGACATGTGAAATCGCACAACTATTATGAGAGAATGCTGGAAAGCATAATCAAATTCCTCTAGACTCATGTACATCTGCCTAACTTTACAAAATTTTGTGTGAATTCATTTTACAAAACTGTATGATAACTTCACACGATCTTTATTCAATTATTGGGAATACAGAGATATGCATTATTTATAATACAGAGATATGCATTATTTATAATTGAAATATTACCAATAATATTATATGGGTCCAGTGCTTGCCTCAGTATTATTGTGAGCAACAAGTATGGATTATTTAATACTAAAATGTTAACAACAAAAGTGTTTATTGTGGAGTGTGGAGATCGACACAATAAAAGCTTGAAAGCTTTCTCCAAATAATAAACTTCGTCAACATAGAATTTTTTCTACAATGCGCATAACCTTTTCTCAATTGACTATAAATATTCAAAGTATGCAAATATTATTATTTATAATTATAAATAATGAATAATATCTTATGGGTGCATCACTTCTCTTGGTATTATTGCGACCAACAAATATGAATTATTTAATACTAAAATATTAGCAATAAAATTCTTTAGTGTGGAGTGTAGAGATCCACATAATGAAAGCTTGAAAGCTTCCTCTCCACAATGGACTTCCTCCACAATTCTCAATTGACTAGTGATATTCATTATTTATAATTAAAGTATTACAAATAATAGCCTATGTGTCCACCATTTTCCTTGGTGTTATTATGAACAACAAATATAGATTAGGATTATTTAATACTAAAATATTAGCAATAAAAGCCTTTAGTTCGGAGTGTGGATATGCACAATGGAAGCTTGAAATATTTCTGTGCACAATGGACTTCTTTCGCACATTGAACATTCTCCACACTTTCGCACATGTGCCAAATTTCATAGACATAACCATAGACAAAGCTTGCATGTTCTTTACATGCCAGACTTGTATCAAAACATTTATGAACACGTAGATGCATATTTGACGTCGGTTCTACATATACAAATATGATACTTTTAGCGATCATGCTTCGTCGAAGTGTGGAAGTGGGTGAGTGTGGAGGTTTAAGTTCCTTGCTCTACACACCATGGTTCCGCACATATTTCAAGCTATTATCTCGTCATCATTGTAGCATTATTCCTCCTCATGACATTTGGAACCCACATCAATTAATAACTACTTCAAATGTCAATAACTGATTGACAAGCATGATTGAAAACAAAGATAATTATGCAGAAGGGCTTGTGCGGAAATACACAAAATTAATTAGTGTAGAAATAGGGACTGTGAAAAATTAGTTGATCTTGTTAATATTAACATCAAGAATATGCAATTGGCATTTAATCATTTTTTTATTTTATATATATTAAAGTGAAAATGAAGAAAACAGTCATTCCAAAACTAAATTAAAATAGATGATCTTGTTAGTATTAGCATAAAAAATATGTAATTGACATTTAATCATTTATTTTATTTTATTTTTTCTTTTGTTAAAGTGAAAATGAAAAAACAAAATCCAAAAAAAAAATTTGCAAATTAGCTATTGGGAAATCCTTTAAATCAACTTAAAGAGAATGCTATTCTTATTTTGTGAAATTTGATGTTATCTTTTATTTTTTTTCAAATAGTTTAGAAGAATCTCCTTAAAATTACAATTTTTTTAAGAAATATATATATATATATATATATTCAAATTGATTTCTCCTTTAAAATACATTTTTACTTAAAATTATAACGTGATATTAAACAACCAACTCCATTTTATGTTTTCAATTTTTTCAAATTTAAAAAAAGTTCGTTCAAGTTATTTTTTAAGATATATATATATATATATATATATATATATATATATATATTCCTTAAATAAGTTTTTAAAGAAAATATAACCTAATATTAAAACAAATAATTATTTATCAATAAGTAAGCTTTATTTTTAGGTATATTCAATTTGTTTTTTCCTTTAAAATAAATTTTTACTTGGAAATATAGGTTAATATTAAAACAACCAATTATTTATCATTGAGCCAGTTCCAGTTTTATTCTTACTCATGTATATTGAAACAAACGAAACAAAATTATTCAAATCTTTTCATAGTTGACTTCATACAATATTTTGAAATACAAAAAAAAAAAACATAATATAATATATTGGAATACTAGTTCTCTCACACTCTCGTCTTTCACCTAATGCGTAAATATTTGTGTAACAAATTAAATTTGTAATGGTGGATGTTAATGCTACTGTCCTGGAGAGTTGTTAATTTCGTCGTATGGTACCACGAAAAGTTGTAATATTAGAATATTTTAATCATAGGGTATTGTTGTTGTAGAGATCATGCCGCTCGATTAGGTCTGCTTAAAGGTTATAGCAAGTTCTTGTCGGTGAGGCTTATAGGAATTGCTTGCACGACGTACAAGAATGACGTCATTGTACATACCAAGGAAGCGGCAGTTATAAAAGGCAGTAGTCGGATGAGTTTTTCAATAAAATTGGATCCATATTGTTAAAAGTTTAATAGAAAACTATAACTTTTAAAGGGTTAAAATTATATAATTTTAATATTGAAAGGCTTGCCCGGATGTTAAATTCGTTTTACATTAAAATACAATTCAAACCTACAATTTAAATTAGACAATAGTGCTATCTCACCAGTATTAAAGAAAAGAAACCAAAGATTCCCCTTACCCTTGAGCATAGGAAGGAAGGAATATGATGCCATTCATTTATGATGAAGAAAAAGTACGAATGTTTCCAAAGCAACATCGTATGAGCGGAAAGCCACACTTCGCGGGGAGGGAAGTGGAGTTTCCAATTCCAGCCGAGGAGCGCATAAAGAAGACATGATTGCATATTTCAGTTATGAGCTGTGCACATGCTTGCGTGCATCTATACAGATAGATATATTATAATACACTAAAGTAACGCTAAAGTCGTGGAAGAAAGATTTGATTCCACCCACTACCTCAAGCCTAACCAACTATAAAATGCAATTGATATCGAAGAAGATCATCAAAGCAACGCAAGGACCAGAGATCCTTGCAGTTACTCGCCCGATCGATCATGGCTGCAAATATGTTAAGGAGCGTTGTTGTTGCTGCTGTTTGCCTCATGGTCATGGTGAACGCAGTGTCTGCAGCAGGCAAAGCAAAATGTACGAAAAAATGGTACAAGAGATGCTATGGATATCAACATGATTGCCCTGCTCAATGTCCATATAACTGCCACATGGA
The DNA here is from genome assembly GCA_000404065.3 of Pinus taeda. Lineage (NCBI taxonomy): Eukaryota > Viridiplantae > Streptophyta > Pinopsida > Pinales > Pinaceae > Pinus > Pinus taeda. The sequence continues at coordinate 25,588 of APFE030327413.1, read as the reverse complement.
CTGCATCACCTGCAAGACTGTTTGTCGTAAGTAATATTATCGATCAATTTTAGTATAGCTACTATATTCTCTGTAATGTTGAATGGAATTATTAATATCGGTGGTGGTGAATGTGATGCAGCCTGCGATAAGCCTGGAGGCGTGTGTCAGGATCCCCGCTTCATAGGAGGGGATGGCATCATGTTCTATTTCCATGGAAAGAGAGACCACGATTTCTGTCTTATTTCCGACTCCAATCTCCACATCAACGCTCATTTCATTGGCAAGAGAGGCGAAGGAATGGGCAGAGACTTCACATGGGTGCAGTCCATTGGAGTGCTATTGGACGATGGTCGACAGCTCTACTTGGGGGCGAAAAAAGTGAGCGCATGGGACAGTTCAGTGGACCAGCTGATCATGTCGTTAGATGGCCAACCCATAACTCTTCCTCCTGGCGAGGGGGCTACATGGGCAACAGCCTCTGGACTTAATGTAACTCGTTCCGACAGCACCAATGCCGTGGTGGTTCAAGTGGAGGACAAGGTAGAGATTGGTGCCCGCGTGGTGCCTATCACTGAAGAGGAGTCTCGAGTCCATAAATACGGGATCATTGCTGGCGAGGATTGCTTTGCCCATCTGGAGCTGAGCTTCAAGTTCTACTCTCTGAGCCCCAATGTGAACGGTGTGCTTGGACAGACATATGGGACAGGATACAGGAGCCCTGTGAAGATGGGGGTGGCCATGCCCGTCATGGGAGGGGAATCCAATTATGTCACTTCTAATATGTTCGCCGCAGACTGCAAAGTTGCGCGCTTCGGGTCGTCCTCCTCCAGCGACCATCACTATGGCATCACCAGTGCAGTCAACTGCAACAGCGTAGGTGGTGGTGGTCGTGGGATCGTCTGCCGCAGGTAGATGAATGATCATAGTAGTAATGGTAATCCCGTCGTAAAGCCAGTGTTGTTGTAATATTATAGCTTTTACGTCACCTCATCATAATAATGGAGGAAAGTTCCTACGTCATCAGAAAGATCTTTAAAAGTAAATATATTATTACCAATAATAAATATTAGCATAACACTTCAACTTGTACTCCGTAGGTATATCTGGAAGAACACTCAATGTCACGAGAGTTCCCTATGCTTTGTAACTCCCCTTCTCAACGTAGGTATATCTGGAAGAACACTCAATGTCACGAGAGTTCCCTATGCTTTGTAACTCCCCTTCTCAATTATTGCAATGCATGTTTTTCAACATTCCCTTCATTTCTCCTCTGAATTCTTATCACGTGATCTGAATAATGCTACTCTATATTGTGATGCAAAAGTTTCGCATTGGTTGGGCTCTTAGTTACGGAGTAAATGTTAAAAAGAAAATTGTTAATTCAAAGTCATTTTTTATTAAACTCGTATTTGTGATTTAGGTAATGGTAAGATCAGGGTTACTTCCATATGTAACATGGATACATAACTTATTTATTGCTAAACGCATATTTATAATTGAGGCATCAGGAACCTCTACTTTCATTTCAGGCTCACTTCCCTATGTTAATATGGATACATAACTTATGTATTGCTAAATGCACATTTACAATTGAAGCATCAGTATGCTCTACTTACTTTCATCATTTCATTTCAGTTAAGTGTTGACATTTGATGGATGACTTGGTTTAAATTCCTAAAGTTTTTAGGACTATTTGCACGAAGAGTTGAGAAATTAAATTTTTTCAAATAATTATTAGCACGGAAAATAAAATATATGAGCTGAGAGATCAAATTTTTTAAAATGTAAAATTTGGATTTGTACATTTAAAATATGGTCAATATATCTATAAAAAAATATTTTTCCAATTGCTTTACATGTATATAATTTTTTAAATCATATATAGTTTAATTGGTCGTTTTTTTAATTGGAATTAGTAATTTTAAATTTTTTTATTGGATAGTATAAATTGAAAGATGCCAATATATTCTCGTACTTGTCACTCTATCAATGAATGAAATTCAAAGTGATAACTTCCTTGCACATCTAAATTATTTGTTTAAACCTTTTAAATTAATTTTTTACCAAATCGTCATTAAAAATTTACCGTTCTTCTTATTTATCTCCATGTATTGGGATTAGAGAAAATGAAATTAAAAATTTAATTTCAAATATCACTAAGAAACAAATGTCCGTTTACATTCTAAAACATGGAGGAATAAGAGCAAGGTTTCTTTGCTGAGCATTTCAAATTGTCATTAAATATTTCTTGTACATTCTCTAATGGTTTTGTCGAATTCATTAGGTAAGTGGTGTGTAATCACTTTGGCCTCCAAGGTATGGCCACTTGGAAAAACATTTGAGTAAAATGAATTAAAAGTTTGTTGTTGGTGGTATGAGAAAAATTAAAAATAAAATTAAAATTAAACAATATGGATTGTAACACCTGCCACTCCATTTAATGGATTGTAACTTGCATTGCCACTCCATTTAATGGATTGTAGCTTGCATTGTAACGGACACCACTCCATATATTGTTAAACTAATTAACTATATCAAAGTTGTAGTGCAACTATGTTTGTTATTAAGGCTTTTATGTTTTATTAGTTGGATTGTAACCTAATCTATTCATGGATTATGTTTTATTAGTTGAATTATATCCTTATTACGAATATTATGTTTTATATTTTATTAGTTGGATTGTAACCTAGATTCCGCCACTCCATCTAGGATTGTAACAACCACCACTCAATCTAGGATTGTAACAACTACCACTCCATCTATTATAAGCAAAGTAATGTACATTTCTCCGTGGATGCATGCATTTCTCAGTGGGTGGGTTGTTGGAATTGTTGAAGCCAACCCATTTGCAATTAAGTTAGTTCAAATCCCTAGAATGATTTGAAGGGTTTTCTGTCGGCTTCTATCTACTAAAAAAGTTGCACAATTCCAATTTTTTTTTAAAATATTCTTTAATATATAGTTTCACTTAGGGTTTAAATATGGGTTTAGCGTTAAGTTTTGGCAAGGTGGTTACAACTAGCAAGCTTTAGTATTTTGGGTGCTTCAAAGGTTCTTGATAGTGTCAAATCCATTTCCACTTTACAAAAAATAATTTCTCTATATATTTAATTTGTAGTCAGTGTTCTAAAATAACGACTCAACCTATCCATCATGTAAAGGTGAACTGAACATGACTAAAAATGTCAATATTGTAAGCTAAGATTTTAATTTTCAATATAAATCCTCAATTTCGACCGATCATTAGGCCAATTTTTCTAGCTACATTCAATTTTCAATTTCAGCGACCTTCAACTACTGCAATTCTGCTTAAACTGAGAGATCGAAATCAGAAGCTACATATATCAATTCCAATATATAATAATAATTAACATAAACTTGAGGTCGACATGATGGACTTTGCATGAATGATTTGTGATGTGACCCAGCCCACATGCCTGGTTAGCCTTGCCTTTACACCTATTATGGACTTTATGACGTGGAATGTCCGGCTATTGTTTTCAGTGGTTGCATGCAATGTGGATAGTGGATGTTTTGGTTAGGCGACTGAGAGTGAGTTAATGCTTCATTCAATGTTCATTTACAAACCTCGGGCTTGGTTCCCTCCGCTTGATCTTTGCCCAAACCGCCTTGATTCCCAGTCATTCGCGAGTGTTCGGTTCTGTTGTGCGGCTCTACGAGGGTTTGTTGGTTCTCTGTGTGGTTTTTGTGCTCCGACACATATGGCAATCCCTGGTTTTCCTTTGGGTATAGCTGCAAGTAAATGTCGGCCTTCCAAGCTTGGTTATGTGGCTGTCTGTGGACTTCTCCTGTGGCACGACTCTGCCTATGCTCTGGAGGTGCACTTGCTCGAACTCCTTTCAAACAGTAAGTTCCCTGGTCTCGTTCTGTCATTCTTCTGTAGTTTGGTTCTGGTGTCTGGTCCCTCGTCTGATGATTGTCACTTGCTATTGTTATTATCACCTTTGGTCTCTGCCTGTAATGTAAAGTGGGTTAACTTCAGGTGCCCTTGAACTCAGGTAACAGGGTGATGGATGTCTACGGATCCAAATAGTTAAATGGACCTCTCCTTGATTTAATTCGACATTCTTCCGGCGTAGACACTGACCAGGCCTGCTCCTTCTGTCTCAAGCTCTTTCGATTTGTCAATGGCTGTATTTCACGAACTCCTTGGGTCCGGTCACACTTAGGTAATCTAGATAACCCTTTTGTTTCTATTTGGCTTCAATTTTCTAGGTCTCGCTATACAGATGTATTGACTGAGTTTTGTTTGGTATGTGTAGGTCAATGGTTCGACCTGAGTACATGGATTCTTTATGGGTTTGGTTTGCCAAACGTAGCAACTCACTACCGGTAGGCTCTCGCTCTTAAATCTGTCAATGCACTGTTAGGGTCTTGAGTTTTCTGTAGGGCTTGTAGCTTGCCGTTTTGGCTTCGTGTGTAGTCTGTATCCCTTTCGAAAATGTAGTTTCAGTCTGGTTGTAGTTCCTGTTCTGGTTGACTGTTCGTTTGAATTATGGGTGGTCACTATTACCAAACCCTAGGCTAGGGTTTTATCCACTCTGTGGACACGACACTTGTTTCTATTTATAAACTCATGTAATACATTTATATTTCTCAACCAATAGCAATGGGGACATAATTGTGTTACCTCTGTTTACTAATGAAAAATATGAAGGGTTGTTCGACAATACCTCTGCTTATGGGTTGTTTTCCTCGACACTATGTCTCTGGTTCTTTATCCTCTCGGTCGTCTTGTCGTGTTCCACTGTTCTGGCTATGGTTCAATTCATTTTCTCTTAGCTCTGTTTTTTGGACGTATGCATGAATTCGATGTTGTTTGCTGTTGGGAACACAATGAAACACAACCTTACAATGGTCGATCTTTGTTTGCTAGCACTGTTCTTACAATACGTTAAATGAAAATACAGTAGTACAGTAAATAGGCAAGGATACACATGGACAATTTGGAAATAAGATCTGTCTATGTGTTTTATTTCTCTATTCTGAAATTGTTGAATCTTTTCCCTGTTTTACATTGGAATATTTATACATCGTTGGTTTACAGTTAATTGAAACTGCAATTGTCTTCAGTTGAACATAAATGATATGGTTGTGTAACTATAGTTCGGTTGTCATTACAAGATCTTCATTTAGACAATTCTGTCTATTCTTCTTTAAGTTGACAGATCAATTTTTAAACTACTGTTTATTACTATTGGACCATAACAACCCTAACTGACCATTTAACTTTGACCAACATAGCAATTAAAAGTAAAATAAAATAAAATCCTATCTCATGACCTGATAAAATAATCATAGAAACGATAATCCAAATACTCAAACAACCTTCCAACTTGGTAGAGACTTCACCCGGCCATGGTGAGTTGGATGCTCCTGCATTAGGCTCCCGAGGCAAAAAGAAATCATGGCTCCGGTCCATGAGCTTCTCGATTGAAGAACCTATCTGTTCAATTTCCCTGGCATCAAGCCACGAACTGTCCTTAATAGGACGGTTCTTCCACTTGACCAGGTATTGCACATACTCCTTCCGCCGAGTTTGTTTAACCACCTGAGTGTCGAGAATGCTTTCGATCTCGGGAGGTTGAACGTAAGGCATTTGTCTCTTCCAAGCTTCTCCTTCATCCTGGGTATTCCGTGTAGGTCACGTGGTTGCCTCTTCTCCCTTCTCCTCTGGGTCAACCGTATAGGGGAAGAGGTCTGCTACATTAAAGATAGGTGAAATGCCTATTTCGGGTGGCAACTGTATCTCGCAGGCATTCACCGAAAACTTCTGAAGGACTCTGCAAGGTCCTATCTTTCTATACTTTAGTTTATTGTACATACCTTTAAGGAAGTGTTCTTTGTGCAGATGCATGAGGACTTCATCCCCCACGTTAAACCATACTTCCCTTCTCTTCAAATCTGCTTGTTGTTTATATTTTAAGCTACTATCCTGTAATTTAATTTTTACTTGTTCATGCAGATCCCTCATCACATTAGCGAAATCTTCTCCATTTGCGCTTCGCCTTTCCTATAGTCCAAGGTCCCACAGTTCATGCACTCCGCAAGGATGCATACCATACAGGATTTGAAATGGGTTGTAACTTGTGCTACAGTTAGGCTAGTCGTTGTAAGGGAACTTTGCCTATGCAAACGCTCGATCCCACATCTGTGAATTCTCTCCAACCAGGCTTTGTAACAGGTTTCCTAGACTCCTGTTTACAACCTCTGTTTGCCCGTCGGTTTGCGGGTGATATGCAAAACTGTAGCTTAGCTGTGTGTCCATTTTTTTCCATAAGATACGCCAAAAGTGTCCCGTGAACTTCACATCCCTGTCTGAAAGGATAGATCTAGATAATCCATGTAACCTGACAATATCATTGAAAAACAAGTGGGCCACGTGAGTGGCATCACTAGTTTTTCTGCAAGGAATAAAATGTGCCATTTTTGAGAATCTGTCAACTACTACCATTACTGAGTCATATCCTCGTTGTGTCTTAGGTAGGCCTAAGACAAAGTCCAAGCTGACTGATTCCCATGGTCTGCCTGGAACAGGTAACGGTGTATATAGTCCTGTGTTTCGACTGTGACCCTTTGCTAACTGGCACACTTTGCATCTCACCACAAATTTCTATACATTTCTCCGCATCTTTGGCCAAAAGTAGAAATGAGTAAGTTTCTCGAGTGTCTTTTCCATGCCGAAATGTCCAGCCAAACCTATACTATGCTTCTCTTGAATAATATTCTCTCTCATCATCCAGTCAAGTATAGTTGTCCTCCCTTAAATAGCAACTTCTCCTGTAGATTGTAGTCCAACCAAGGACTATTATCTCTCACTAAGGGATTCTGACATGCCCCATAGGCCTCCTTAAAATCTGTATCCATCTGGTATAAGTCCTGTAAGTGCTCAAAACCCAACACCTACACAATGCTTTCCTGCAGAGGTAAAGCTTTCCTACTTAGCGTATTTGCCACCTTGTTTGCCTGCTCACTAATATGCTTCAATATGAAATTGAAACTCTGGAAATAATCTACCCATTTGGTGTGTTTGTGGTTCAGCTTGTGCTGCTACATTACATCCTGTAGTGTAGAACTATATGAAAATAGCACAAATTCATTTCTGAATAGATAATTCCTCCAGTGTTTTAATGCTTGTATAAAAACATAGAACTCCTTATCATATGATGAATATTTCTATCGACTCTCTTTCAACTTCTCACTGAAAAATGCTACAGGATTATCCTCCTGACTGAGTATAGCTCCAATTGTTGTCCTACTAGCATCACAGTGAACCTGAAATAACTTCTTGAAATCTGGTAATCTGAGGATTGGCCTCTTAGTGATCTTTCTCTTTAACAACTGGAAACTTCTCTTTGTTGCCTCTGTCCATCGAAAAGGATGGTTGGCCTTTCTAATGGTATCTAGCATAGGCGCACAAATTTCGCTGAAATTCTTTATGAATTCCTGTAAAAACTCGCTAATCCGTGAAAGCTACATACCTCAAATAAATTTTTCGAAGATGGCCAATTCACTATTGCTACCACCTTCTCCGGATCCATCTTCAGTTCATTCTTTGCTATTACAGGCCCCAAATAAATCAATTCCTTCTGTAGAAAAGTACATTTCTTCAAATTTATTAGTATTTTATTTTGTTGTAATTTCTCCAGCACCTTACACCCATGTTGAAGGTGTTCTTCCCTTGTCGTGTTGAAAATAAGTATGTCATCCAAATATACTATCACAAACTTCCTGATATACTCCTTCAGCATCTCATTCATTAACCTCATGAATGTACTGGGCACATTGCTCAGCCCAAATGGCATGACCAGCCATTCGTATATCCCCTCATTCATCTTAAAGGTTGTCTTCCATTCGTCCCCCTCTCGTATCCGAATCTGATGGTACCCGCTCTTCAAGTCTATCTTAGAGAAATAAGTTGCCCTTCTTAAACAATCCATCATATCATCCATCCGTGGCAGTCGAAACCTATACTGGATCGTGATTTTATTGATGGCCTTTGAGTCGCTGCACATCTGACATTCTCCTCCCTTCTTGGGGCCGAGGATCGTTGGAATAGCACAAGGGCTTAAGATTTCCCGTATCAATCCCTTGTCCAACAACTCTTGCACCTGCTTCCTAATTTCTTCATTTTCTTTGGGGCTCATTTGGTATGCCACTTTTTTCGGCAAACTGGCTCCAGGTATGAAGTCAATATGATGACTTATGCTCCGTTTAGGGTGTAATTTGTCTAGCAAGTCATCTACAACTATGTCTGTAAATTCCTGCAACATTTCCTGGATTTCTGTAGGTGAATCTGATACCTCTGTATACAAGAATACTATCCTTGCTTTCTTTATAGCTACGTAACCTATCTCACTGTCCTCAACCTGTTTTAGAAACTGTTTCCTGCTGACCAACAACGTTCTTGGCTCACTAGCCTCTGTTGTCCCTTCTTCCTTGATGGGCACAAGCATATGCTTGATTCCATCCTTAACAAATTTATAACAGTTCGTCAATCCATCGTGTACTACTTTCTTGTCGTACTGCCAAGGCCTGCCAAGCAATATGTGACATACATCCATTGGCATGATGTCACAAATGGATTTGTCCTTATATCTTCTTATTTAAAACTCTACCTCGCTCTGTTCATCCACCAGCAACTGATGGCCTTTTCTTAGCCATGAAACTCTGTAAGGATTGGGATGCTTCAAGCGTTTCAACTCCAATTTTTTCACCATATTTGTGGAAACTAAAGTATCAGTACTATCACTCTCAATAATTAACTTACAACACTTATGTCGTGACTTACAAATTGTTCTAAAAAAATCCTTCCATTGCATCTGTTCGGTGATCTCCTTGGCTGGTTTTAACAACACCTTGTGCAGCACCAGAGTTTCTCCTGTCTCTGGAGCATTCTCTGCTTCTTGGGGAGGTGTCGCTGCTTCCTTTGGTTGTCCCAAATATGCACCCCGCTGTCCAGCTTGATCTACTTCTAGACGTTCAAATGATCGGTGTCCCCATTTATGACACCTATAACACTGATAACCAGCCACTCTACCTCGGCCATTTCCCCTGCCTTGTTGGGATGACCTACCGTCTCTCGCGCAATCACCTTTGTCTGCTGATCTGGAAGCTTTAGAGCTGCTGCCTTCCTCTTTGCTATTAACAGTCTAGCCTTTGCCATATGACTCGCCTTTCCCTCTGCTGGCTACTCATCCTCTCTGGGCATTTTGCCTTCTCGTAATTTTCTCCTCAGCCTTCATCACACGCTAATACGCTTCCTTAGTGTTGTTTGGAGACAAATACTAATTTCATCCAAAATATCTAACCTTAGCCCATTAACATACCTGGTTGTTCTTTCTGCTGTATCCTCTGTATATCCAGCTTGCAAATTCACTCAATAGAACTCCTCCATGTACTCCCTTACCGTCAATCCTTTCTATTTCAGATTATGAACTTTCCTGTGCAATGCAATCTGATAGTCCCTCGGCAAAAATCTGCCCTTTAACTTGGCCAACATCCTTGACCAGGGTTTAATCGGTGCCTTGTTCAATTTTTTCCTCTCGTTCTGGACACTATCCCACCATAGGGCTACGTGTCCCTTCAATTTCGTCGCAGCGAACTTAACTCTGTGGTCTTCGCTAACTTCCTCGCACTCGAAATACTTATCCATCTCACTGATCCAATCCAATAAAACTTCAATAGAGAGGATGTTGTCGTAAGTCAGGAGTTCTGGCATGGGTCTACTGGTTGCTACTAAAACAGATCTCAACAATCTCACTTCTGCAGACTCACCTACTGGTCCATCTACTGCTCCTTCAGTTTCCTCTTCACTATCATAACCTATTTCCTGATCTCTTCATCTACCTACCTCTACTGCCTCCAACCGGGCAGCAAGAATTTGGATCTCTTATCTCAATCCTTCCTCTGCCAATCTTCAAGCACATTTGCCACGACCTCGCCTTCCTTTCTCCATTCCTCCTACTACCATAAACAAATGCACTGATACCACTCTAATGTGACCTAGCCCACACGCCCGGTTAGCCTTGTCTTTACACCTGTTATGGGCTTTATGACATGGAATGTCTGGTTATTGTTTTCAGTGGTTGCATGCAATGTGGATAGTGGATATTTTGGTTAGGCGATTGGGAGTGAGTTAATGCTTCATCCAATTTTCATTTACGAACCTCAGGCCTAGCTCCCTTTGCTTGATCTTTGCCCAAACCGCCTTGATTCTCGGTCATTCACGAATGTTCAATTCTGCTGTGCGGCTCTACGAGGGTTTGTTGGTTCTCTGTGTGGTTTTTGGGCTCTGACGCATATGGAAATCCCTGGTTTTCCTTTGGGTATGGCTGCAAGTAAATGGCGACCTTCCAAGATTGATTATGTGGTTGTCTGTGGACTTCTCCTGTGGCACGAATTTGCCTGGGCTCTACAGGTGCGCTTGCTCGAACTCTTTTAAAACAGTAAGCTCTATGGTCTCGTTCTGTCGTTCTTTTGTATTTTGGCTCTGGTGTCTGGTCCCTTGTCTGATGATTGTCACTTGCTATTGTTATTATCGCCTTTGGTCTCTGCTTGTAATGTAAAGTGCGTTAACTTTAGGTGCCCTTGAAATTAGGTAAGAGGGTGATGGATTTCTGCTGCTCGAAACAGGTAAATGTTCCTCTCCTTGATTTAATTTGACCTTCTTCTGGTGTAGACATTGACCACGCCTACTCCTTCTATCTCGGGCTCTTTCGATTTGTCAGTGGCTCTGTTTCACAAACTCCTTGGGTCTGATCACACTCAGGTAATCTACATAACCCTTCTATTTCTATTTGGCTTCAATTTTCCAGGTCTCGCTATACAGATGTATTGACTGAGTTTTGTTTGGTATGTGCAGGTCAATGGCTCGACGTGACTACATGGATTCTTTATGGGTTCGATCTCCAAAACGTAGCAGCTCACTACCGGTAGGCTTTAGCTCTTAAATCCGTCAATGCACTGTTAGGGTATTGAGTTTTCTGTAGGGTTTGTAGCTCACCGTTTTGCCTTCGTGTGTAGTCTGTATCCCTTTCGAAAATGTAGTTTCAATCTGGTTGTAGTTCCTGTTCTGGTTAACTATTCGTTTGAATTATGGGTGGTCACTGTTACCAAACCCTAAGCGAGGTTTTTATCCACTCTGTGGATGCGACACTTGTTTCTATTTATAAACACATGTAATACATTTATATTTCTCAACCAATAGCAATGGGGACATAATTTTGTTACCTCTGTTTACTTATGAAAAATATGAAGGGTTGTTCGACAGTACCTCTGCTTATGGGTTGTTTTCTTCAGCATTCTGTCTTAAGTTTTTTATCCTCTCGGTCGTCTTGCCGTGTTGCACTGTTCTAGCTATGGTTCAATTCATTTGCTCTTTGCTCTATTTTTCAGACGTATGGATGAATTCGATGTTGTTTGCTGTTGGGAACACAATGAAACACGACCTTATAGTGGTCGGTCTCTGTCTGCTAGCACTGTTCTTACAATATGTTAAATGAAAATATAGTAGTACAGTAAATAGGCAATGATACAGATGGACAATTTAGAAATAAAATCTTTCTTTGTGTTTTATTTCTCTATTCCGAAATTGCTGAACCTTTTCCCTGGTTTACATTGCAATATTTATACATTGTTGGTTTATAATTAATTGAAACTACAATTGTCTTGAGTTGAACAAAAATGATATGGTTGTGTAACTACAGTTCGGTTGTCATTACAAGATCTTCATTTAGACAATGTTGTCTTTTCTTCTTTACATTGACAGATTAATTTTTAAACTACTGTTTATTACTGTTGGACCATAACAACCCTAACCGACCATTTAACTTTGACCAACATAGCAATTAAAAGTAAAATAAAATAAAATCCTATCTCATGTCCTGATAAACTAATCATAAAAAAGACAATCCAAATACTCAAACAACCTTCCAACCTGGCAGAGACTTCACCTGGTCATGGTGAGCTGCATGCTCGTGCATCAATTTGATTATTCTATTGGAATTCCATATGTATACAACAATGATTTAACATATAACTTAAACAATTTTATAGAGTGAACGATCTCAACAAGTCAAATATTCAATGAAACTATAATGTCAACTCTGTAATGAAACCGTACAACGTATTTGATTAAATTCTTGAACCTAAACTTCTTCCAAAGATCATTAGAGGTTATTTGTTTATTATCGTTTAAGATTTTATAATCTCAAAAAGTCAATATATATTTTGTTGTATGTAAAATAATAAATTCACAATAGTGTAATAAATGTCCATGTAGTGATCAAATAAATTCCATATCAGTGATTTAGAACATGATCCAGAGAACATTAGGTTGAGATTTTACATAACAATTCATAGAAAATTTTATCATTAGTTTTTGAATTAATTAGGATGAAAAATCTCCTATGTATTCAAATCTTTCTTCGTTTCTTATACTGATCCTATTAGGCATTGAAATTGAAATCAAATGATCTCTGCCAACAATACTTGAAATAAACTAAAATGCGAAACTAAAAATTCGAAGTTGAAAAAATGAAGAGAGACAGGAAAACAAACAAATGTATTCAGACTTTTGGTAAATTTTCACCCCAATGTTTCATCCATCCGCATTTGAAAGAACAAGTTAAAGTTTGTACTTGGAAGGTTACTCGTTGTATGTTTAGATGCGTGGTTGTTTTTCTGCTATGTTGCATGAGTTTCTGGAACATGAGAATGTTGGGAACTTGGGTACACGTGTGGGGAACAGTTAGAAGTTTCCCCAAAATTTACAGGAAATGGCTAATCAAGAACGATAATATTAAATAATAAAAAAAAATAAAAAATAAAAATTATATAATTTTATAATAACACAAATTAATATTAAATTCAAAATATTAAAATCAATTTAATATATATAATCTCTCTTATATATAAATATATTCTCTGGGTGTCTCTCTTCTCGAGTCTCTCCCTTTTATATATATAAAATATTAAAATGTCAAGTTGATTAAGTTCTCTAACACATGACCAGTATTTGAAACAATTTTCCTTAAAAATACAAAGGAACAATTTTACCTATGTTTCTCTAGTTATTCTTATGAGAAAAAGTAAGCGACTCTAATGGTTAAGCATTGACTGCCACATACAATATGCACACAATATTCTACGATACATATACATAAACAAAAAAATAAATACTCATCGGCATGACATCCCAGATATTTCCCTTACATTGAGGTGTCACACGCTTCTTTAACCGATCAAGGGATTGCTCCAATTTCTCAATTAAGGATATCAATGTTAAGGATGTCTTCGACCTTTCTTCCTGCTAAAGTTTCAACAAAGCCTCATGTTTTGTGGGTAGTTCAACATATTTGTCTATATGCTTTGTATCCCCCAACCCCATGGAACTCGGGAACTCCAAAAAAAATAGTCTTCAAAGCTCTCGGAACTTTCCCAAGCTCCCATTGCAACTCCCACATAAAAGGGAACATTCCCATACAGTTCCAAAACTTCCCAGAGTGCGAAAACTGCTGAAACGAATTTCCCACCTCTAAAGAGCGATTCCATGTAACAAAGTTTCTTTGTATGAATACTATTATTCTAATAAAAAATTGTAATGATGTGTAAACGAATTGGAATTCATCGATGATTAATAATGAAAATGGGATATAAAAATATTCTTTCATTAGTCATTGAGTTACTGCGTTTATTACAAAACCATCTTTGAGAAACTTAAAACTATAGCTATAACTTAATTAATTATCATTGCGCAAATGAGGCTTTAAAAAGCAAGGATGAAAAGAAGGTACATCCTTTGAATTTGGAACACTTTGACAAGTTTATTGATAAATGGAAATTGAATTTTAGGGTGTTAAAACAGGACAAAACAAGACAAAATTAACGTTAATTACAAAATAATTTAGTTTAAAAAATTCAAATTGAAATGGTTTTAGAATTAAATCTATTAAAAAGTTATCATGTCCACAATTATTCCAACTTGTAAGGTATGAATATTGTTTGTGATTAAATGCAATATATAAATAGTTATGGTGATAAAATGATAGTTAATTGGTTATGTGTCAAATAATAAATCTCATATTTAGTGAGAGAAACGTATTCTTTTGAAGAAAGAAAAAAATACATATTTTCAATTGCATATATAAAATCAATCAACTACATATAGAATCATATCTTATGAGAAGATAAAATCACTTTGTCTTTTCAGAGAATCTAGTTGTACTCAAAAGTATATTTCCAATTTTATATGAGAAGATAAAATCAATTTGTCTATTAACATAAACTAATTTTACTCCAAAGACAAAAGAACACAAATGTAGGATGAAAGAGTGTTTCCCATTTAACCAGAGTGTTTCACTTTCGATTAATACAAGAGTGTTGCCATTTTCACTAGTATATGTAGTTTATTGATGCATTGAAATTTATTGAAAGCATTGATTGCAATTAATTGATGATTGATGATTTATAACATGATCTTCGAGCTAGGTTGTTTGTAATGTTTTTGAGATTCAAGGAAGAGGGTCTTCTGCTAATTAGATTGTTGGTTTCGTTTTTAAATATGAAAATTTTGTTTTTACGTCCAAGTAAAAGGCCTTTTACAATGAGGTTGCTTCTTCTCTCAAGAAGAGGAACTTCTTCCAATAGATTGCAATAAATGCATTGAATAAGTTCGTTGAGCATCTTAGTGTTAATTTTTAAGTGATGATTTTTGTACAGTTTTCCCACCAATTTTTTTTTTTTTAATCAAATAAGATTGGAGCCTTCTATTAACTATAAGAAAAGTTACATATGTTACATGAAGTTATAAATGTAAGGACCATCAAGGGCTAACCCTATGAAGAGTAACCAACTACACAACTCAAAATAAACCTGAAACCGTCAACCTGAGGCTTACAATTTAGGTCACCATCCATGAACCAACCCGATGGCCATTCAATGGGACCCTCAGTGATGGTTCTTATCAGATTTATGGATCCGACAAGGTAAATAAACAGTCATAGTGTAAAACTATGGGTTGATTTTCAGACCTGTTGATCGAGCTCCCTTGAGATCCAATAGTCATGAAAACTATCGTCTCAGCAACATGCGCCCATTTTACCTTGTTCATTGAGTCAATAAGGATTGTGAGCAATTACTTTATAAATGTTCAGGTCTGGATTGAAACTTAAGCTCCGATAACTTTTAGAACCTGAGAACCACACGATTAAGCCCCTGTTGATTTGACGGTCTTTTGAGATATCAGAACAGAAACTTGCATGTCCTTTACCTTCTTTTTGGACTCGATGGAGATTATAAACTGCTAATCTAAAAAAATTCGGGTCTGCTTGAGTAGTTAACCTTCGATGACGAAGGCTGTCAAGATCTGTGGCCGACAACCTTCTAAGAGGCCTCCTATTTACCAAGTGCCTCTCCCCTGTAGAAAGATATCTTTTAAGAATTTTTTCCTCTTCTTTTTCCCAGTGGGTCAATGGTTAAGAAAGACTTATGCTTCCTCTTTCTCCTACTTCCCCTAGTATTTCGTCTTGTTCATTCCTAATAATTTGGAAGTTTTCCATGTCTTTGGCCGCCTGTCTTTGACAATCCTCATGCAATATCCCCATGGGTGTCAAATCCCAAGAAAACCTGCTATAGCTTTGCTTCCAAAACACTCCTTCATTCGTGAGACGATCAGCTAGCATATGGGCTTTTCTTCACACATGAACAAAGTTGGTCATTCTCAACTATTGTAGGTGGGAATTAATGCACTGAAAGACCTGCAAAAACTGCCACCGTTTTGAAACTTTTGCAGGTGCTTTTCCATTACAGATCTTTTTGGTCACATTAATAACCAATTTAGAGTCTACTTCAATGATGGCATTGTGAGAATTTGACTCAATTAGTATTTCCAGGCATTGCTCTAAGGACATGAGATTCGCCATGTTATGTGTGGCTATCCCCAAATGACTATGAAAGATGTCCTTTATGCACCCCTAGCCATTTTTTATGACCCCGCCAAAACCAGCCATCACTGGTTTACCTTTGGAGGTTCCATCTATGTTAATTTTCAAGAAAACATGAGGAGGTTGCCAAAAGTCTTTACCATCGTTTATATGGCTCACATCCTTGTGTATGCTCTAGGGAACTAGTGAATGGAGACCCAACTGCTGTAGTATATGAGCATCCTAGGGTAGAGTTGGGTTCTCAGGAGGTCTCCCTAACATGTCACCGACAATGTCTTCGAGTTGTCTTAATATTTGTGTAAGAGTATTATGGGTTCAGCCAATTTTGTTCTTGAAAATCTTGCCATTGTTTTCTTTCTAGACATCCCAGATTAAGAAGCCTAGAACCATAGTCCAAGCTTTGTTGATGATCTCATTGCCTGAGAAGTCATTTCTCTAATTATTCAAAGTTTTGGTAATGCTGAGGCCATCCCTGTCAGTTTGTCTAAAGTCTAAGGCCACCCAATCCCACAAGGGGGAGGTGAATGGCCAGTGGTTGAGTAAGTGTTCCATCATCTCCTCTTGTGAACCACATAGATAACATTTGGATGGGCCAACAAAGGCTTTCTTCAGAAGATTTTCCCACATTAGAATTTTCTTATGCTGAACGAGCCACATAAACAACTTTATTTTCATCCAATGCAGGTGCTGCCAAAGGTCCTTCCACACCTTATCAGGGTTTCGATTCTTTCCCACCAATTTTATTCCTCAATAGAATAATTTTTTTTTTTTAAACTTGTATATTTTAATTTATTTTAGGTATGTATAAATTATTTTTCATTGCATGGATATTAATGTATTAAAAATAAATTTAAATATTTAAAATAGAAAATTTAAGAACAATTATTTTTATGGAAATTTGAGGAGTAATAGTTTTCTTGCTATATAAACATTTTTATATGGATGTAGTATATATAACATTGAATAGATCTTTATTTTATTTTTATTTATGGAATCAATAAATGTTTAAGCATTGAATAGATCTTATTTTTATCAATACCGTTGTATGCACTGATAAATCTAATGCATTCAATCTATTCCATTGGTGGAGTGTTTTTAAAATTTTAAAATCTAAATAGAAATATGATTATATAAAAATAAATTAATTAAAAAGAATTCCTCATTAATAAATTTATCATTATTCTTCAATGTCAATAATCATAGATTTGAGCCAATCATCTTATTCACCAAATTGAACTGATATTTTAGTTGATTTTTTTTATGGATTGAATACATTTTAATCAATAATTCTAATGCATTAATATTTTTAATTAAATATAAGTGAATGAATATAAAGTAAATTTAGATGAACCAAATTTTATTGCAATCTATTGAAACACGCTCAAGCTATGCATTCAATCTATGAAATTTATTGTCGCATTCAAATCTATTGAAAACTTTGATTGCAATCAATTGAATAAAATCAAATTTGTAATTAATGCATTCGACCGATTTTAAATGCATTCAATAGATTGCAATCAATGCATTCAATACATTTGAATTCATCAATAGATTATATAGACTAAATACATTAGACTGCAATAGAATTAGGTTCATTGAATAGAATTTTTAGATTTATTACATTCAATGTATTTAATGCTTTAGGTTTCATGGGATCCATAGATTTTATTTTATTGAATTGATATATATATTTTTAGTGGTTGTTTATTAGCACTTTATACGTCCAATGAGATAATTCAAAATGTGAAATAAATTATATCCCATAAATTGTATATAAAATCTTTTATGCATTGTTATAAGGTAGATTTATAAATTGTATATAAAATGTGTTTTTCATAGATATGTGTTGAATTGAATTTATTGATTGACCATAATCTACTAATAAATTTATATAATATATTTTGATTCATTTAGATTTTATCAATAATTTATCATTCATCGAATATATTTTATTTTTAGCAATAGAATAAATTTTATGCTTTGAATATATTTCGATTTTATTGTTATGTAATCAATAGAGTTTTAAACATTGAATAGGGTTCTAAGCATTTTTTCAATATTTTTTTTATGGATTGAATAGATTTTATTCTTATCAATAGAATAAATTATATGCATTGAATAGATTTTATTTTAATCAATACATTTCTATGCATTGAATATATTTTATTTTAATCAATACATTTGTATACATTGAATAGATTTTATTTTAATCAATACATATGTATGTATTGAATATATTTTAATCAATAAATCTAATGCATCTAGTATATGCAATTTATTTATGCATTGAAATTTACTGAAAACATTACTTGAAATCAGTTGAATAAAACCAAATTTCCACATATGCTAAATGATTTCAATATATTACAATAAATGCATTGAATACATTTGAATGCATCAATAGATTGCATAGATTGAATGTTGGACAATATAAGTTGGTTGAGCATCTTAGTGTTAATTTTTAGGTGATGATTTTTGTAAGATGTTGACCATAATGATAAGACAACTTAGTTCATTTTCATTTTAAGGTTCCAGAATGAGTTGCCATCCCTCATTCCCACCAATTTCACTTCACTCCCCAAATTCAATGAATATTTATTTTTTATAAAATATTTCTTAGTTTTAATTATAACTGGCTTATGTTAAATATATATTTTGAGTAAACTATGTTATAAATATTTAAAAAAAGAAATTTTAAATATTTAAACAGAAAATTTGAGGAATAATAGTTTTCCTTCTAGATAAATTGTTTTATATGGATGGACTGTATCTAAAATTTAATAGATATTTATTTTATTTTTATTTATGCACATCTATTTAAATTTAAATGAACCAAATTTTATTGCAATCTATTGAAATACACTAAGGTTATGTATTCAATCTATGAAATTTATTGTTGCATTCAAATCTATTGAAAACATTGATTGCAATCAATTGAATAAAATCAAATTTGTAATCAATGCATTCAAAACATTTTAAATACATTCAATAGGTTGCAATCAATTATATAAAATCTTTTGTATACAATATATAGATCACCATATAAAAATATATAAATT
>APFE030327411.1:0-25583 GCA_000404065.3 Pinus taeda | reverse complement strand
ATATATGACCAGGTCTGGAAGGAGGGGTTGCCCTAGGCCATGGCTGTAGCATCACAAACCATACTGGTGAGATTTGGAGCTATAACAGGTTCCACCTTTGGCTTTCTAGGGACATCATTTAAATCAAACAAGTATTCCAAAGGAGTTAATCCTTTGGGCAATAATTTGTCTTTGAGATTAATGATTTCAGAGTCTTCATTAATTATCTCATCAATTTCAACTTGCTTTAGGTTTTCTACATCTAATTTTGTAAATTTAGTGGGATGAGATCTATCTATCTTTTCATATTCTATTTCATTAATTTATATTTCATCTTTTAAGTCACGATATAATGTTATGTCAGTGTCTATATTACTATTTACAAATTCTTCTTCTAAAGTTAAGAAATTGTTTATCGGTTGATCATTATCAAATACTTGCGAGTTTTTCAAATTATCTAGGATAGTGGGTTTGTGTTGACCTCAGTAGTGTATTGATAGTCAGGTTGAAATGGTAACTTACAAGTGTTGGCAAACATTGCTAAACTACGAGCCTGCATATTATGTTTCCTTGGGATGATTGCAAGCTTAGTTTCTAGGGAAAGTATTCATTATTTCTACAATTGTTCCTCTATAAAGACTTAATCTAGGATCTCTGGTCATATATACAACATTAATTTGTTTTATAACCAACTCTGAGTCTCCCAAAATAGAAAATCTTTTGGCTCCTAAGTTCCTAATTAGTTTAAGGCCTAAAATCAGGGCTTCATACTCGGCCATGTTGTTGGTGCATTTGAAATTTAGTCTATAAGCATGGGCCTCTGAGTGATCACTGTCTAGATTGTGAATCCACAATCCTGCTCCTACTCCTAATTTATTCATTGATCCATCAAATTCAAGGTGCCATAATATCTCATGTTCATGATTCTCATTGTTTGGGTGAATAAAATTGTCATTGTTTAAGATGCTTTGATCATCCTTTTTATCATAAAGCTATTTGAAGTAGTTTGTTGTGTTTTTTCAGCATTATACAAAATAAAAGAATCAATGTTAGAATGCATGGAGTAGATAGGAAAGCTTTCAAGCATGTCCTAGCTACTCACTACATATTTCATTAGGGTCTCTCTAAACAACTTTTTAGGTTGTCCAAAGACTGAGATTGTAGCATATGACATGTCATTGTAAATATCCTTGGAGTTTAGCCCCCCATGATCTAGAAATTAACATGCCATGTTTATGTGGGATGTCAGAAACAACTATATCCATGAGGATACTCTTAGCAAGATATTGTACTAAGGAAACACACAAGTCTTTGATTAGGCCTAGACACTTTACTTGACTTGAATCAAATGAAAATAGGTCCTTGTAAGGTCTAGTAATGTCCAAATTTAATTTTTCGATAACCGATTTAGGCATTAAATCGTGTGAAGCCCCAAAATATAACATTGCATTGTGTAGGATTTTATCATGAATGCTAAGGCTAATACAAAAGGGTGGTACCCCTCCTTCTAGTGATTTGCAGTTAACATCGGGACCAAAGATAAGTTCTAGCTGATCATCAAACAAGTTGACATAGTCTTCATTATCAACAAAGTTTAAGGTTTTGCTTATTTGTGACTTATAGGTTTCACTTTTAATCAATTTTATTAAGGGAACTGAGATATTCAGTTTAGCCACCTCTGCTCCCAAATTGAAAGTCAAATGGGCTTTCTCTGTTTGAGGGCTTGGAATTTTCATAACAAGAGTTTGAGTAGGTTGTTCTTCTTTCTCTATGTTTGAAGTCTTTTTGTTTGGATTTTTATGTCTGGAGACTATTCCACTGCTTCCTTGGAGGGGACTAAAGTGGAAGGTTGATCATCAGGGGGTTGATTGGGGATTATATCTACAATGGTGGGACCAGGAGGGTTCTGGTTTGATCTAGGGAGTATTTGGAGAGTTTTAGTAACTAGGGTTGGTTTGATTTTATTCGATTGATAGGGAATTATTTTCTTGGTCTGGTCAGGAGTATCAGTGTTCTTTTTACTCCTTAAGTTGTATTGTTTGTGTACCTAAAAAATGGAAGAATCATACCCTTGCTTGTAATCGAATGATTCTTCGGACTGGATCTACAATTGTTGCAGCATATGCAGTTCTTGTTCATCTTGGGTCAGGAAGATAGTTTCATCATCATCCAATCCCAGCAGGTTGATGTGTGTCTCGTTCAGGGTCCTCTGAATGAGATGTTTCAGCATAGTTTTCTTGAAAGGGAGGTCTAATATTCTGATCTGGTCCATTCTTTCAAGTATTCTAATTTTGATTCTTTCTAAAGTTATGTTTTCTGACAGGAGGTGCCTATTGACTATCCCATTTTGCTTCCTCTCAATGTTCTCTATCCTATCCAACAACTTTTCCATACCCTTGGTTAGGACATCTATTTTAAGGTTAGAGGGTGAGGCTTCATCTTTGGCAGGTCCTCTCCTTTCCTTTCTAACCCTAGCTCTTTTTGCTAGTAAGTTGGCTTCTGCATGTCTTCTAAAGTTGGAGGATTTCTCTCTCTGAGTTGGAATGCCATATCAGTATCAAACTTGTTAGGAAACTGTATCAGTGCTAAGTCAGGTGGGGGTCTTAGATTGACTTGTATTGCATCACATATATTGTTAAATCTGGTGCAATAATCCTAGACTGTTTCATTTGGTCCTCTTTTAATGTTTTTGTATTCTGAAAGGATCTGCAGAGGATTCTTTTTCTTTTCCCATCTATTTAAAAATTGTTGATAAAATACATCTAAACTATCTATGCTATTAGCAGGTAAAGATCTAAACCATTTCCTAACATCACCAGCTAGATTCTAAGAAAAAATTCTAATTTGAACATCTCTAATATCAATTTCATACAATTCAAAGTAATCTATAACTTTGTTTACATGTTGTTGTGCTATATAAGGTCCAATGCCATCAAATTGAACAATTTTGTTCTGGTAGTCTTGTGGCATGGCACCCAGTGGGGCAAGTAATACAAGAGGAGCATATCTATTTGCCATTGCTCTAAGCTGGGCAGGGCTAAGAAGTGGGGTTGCGGTACCAGGAGATGATACAGTGGTTGATGGAGAACTAGGAATAACATGTGTTTGATGGGTAATGGTAGGCTGGTAGGGAAGTGCAGGTACAAATGGGGGTGAGGAATGGATTTCAGAGGTGGAAGAGAATAATGGTGAACTCAGGGGAGGTGAAACTGGTTCAAAAAGCTTAGGGATCTTAACAATGGTAAGGGATGACTGAGGGGAGTTTAGAATATACTCATCAATTGACTGGTTTTCCTTCTGGACTTCAAGATTTGCAATAAACTTTGGGTCTAGAACTATGTCATCAAGTGCACTTTCAGACCTAGTTCCAAATAGGGAAAGGTCAAATGACTTGTCAAAGGGGAGGTCCTCTAAAAGAAACCACTCATTAGGGCATGAATCTAATTTAATTGAAGGTGTTGGACTTACTGAACTTTCTTGTCTTCTAGATCTTCTCGAGATCAGGTTGGGATTATCCACTACTGGGGCAAGGTTTGGATTTGGATTAGACCTAGTATAGTGAGTTCTCCTTGAAGCCAAATTTCAATCTTTTCTAATTACTTTCTTTTTTTGAAATTTGGTAAATAACTTCAAATAAACCCTCTAAGAGGCTTCAAATAAAGATTTGAAATGTTCTCAAAGGTTTATTAAGGCTGAGGGTTTGAATCCCCAGTGTAGTTGACACTATGTTATCACTCAGAATGTTTCCCTAGAAGTTATCAGAAGAGGGAAAAGACTAATGTAACCACAAACCAATCTTCAGACTCATGTCCTAGCCAACCTAAGTCCAGAGAGGGCTCTCTCTTTATAATTTAGCTTTGTATTGATGATATTTTAGGTTAGTTATTAATGTTCATGGGGTTTTGATTTTGGTTGGGTGGTGGAATTCTAGGAGTAGATGGATAGAGCTAGGTCTTCAATCCATTGGGCGATGGAGTCAATAAAACGATAGCATCACTGAATCAAATCATTAAAGGGAATGTTCATAGGGCAGGCTAGCAAAGAAAAAGGAAAATCTTCAGAGTCTAAGGGGTGAAATGATACTAACCAGGGTGAAAGGGCATTTAAGAATCCTTGGACTGGGATCAGAATGAGGAACAAAGGGTGATCATAAACAAAGGGAAATTAAGATTCCTTTTCTATATATATCAAAAGGGAAACTACGGAAGCGAAGGAGCAGTTAAGAATTCCATAGCTAAGATAGTTTAGCAGAAAACATTTAGAATGTAAACGATCAAGACAGAGTGCAATCAAGTAATTTCTAAAATATCATTCCTAGTTACACATTGAGATTTTAGAGAAACAAAGAAGATTATGAAGAAACATAAGAAGACAACATTAAACATGAGAGAATACTTATTTGTATTTCGCTTTACACAACAATCCTATAAAATATATGATATTTGTTCGTTGATCGAGCAAGCCAATCCAGTCATTGATACAATAGA
The DNA here is from genome assembly GCA_000404065.3 of Pinus taeda. NCBI lineage: Eukaryota > Viridiplantae > Streptophyta > Pinopsida > Pinales > Pinaceae > Pinus > Pinus taeda. The sequence continues at coordinate 21,117 of APFE030327411.1, read as the reverse complement.
ACTTTGATTTGAGAGAAAAGGTCTATAGAAATGTCTTGGAATCCACACTAAATACTTTGAAATGTGAAGTATTTATACAAAAAAATAATTACAAAATATCTCATAACAATCTGAGATTTAATCTAGGGAATCAAAATATCTTCATGCATGAGGATAGAGATAGATGGAAAACTGCATCATGTTGTCCCTTTTATTGTGGTAGTGTTGGTTGTTATAGTTGAGTTGTATCCCTTTAAGTTGGCTGATAGTTGTAGTATTTCTATGCTGGAATATTCTTTACTTTTAATCTTTCACTGATACTCTTTCACTCTGTTACTCTTTGACCCTACTGATTTTTCTTTTACCCATTTCACCTGGCTGCCTGAAGATTTACTGTGGTAACTTTCTAAAGAATTTTTTATAGTAAATCAATCATTTTCTCCCCCCATTCCGCCTCATGTAATTTCACCTTTAAAATTCTTCTGTAAATTTCATCTACCTTAGTATACTTTGTAAAATTTGGCTTTGTGACAAACACGTGTTTGATTTCATGCTTTAAGAAGAACAAGTTTTCAAAAGTGTCATATAGTACTTTCCCTATTGGCAAGGCTTTGATACCTGAAGCGCTTGTTTGTTCCTTTGCCAATCTCCTTAGTCTGTCTCCATAATCTAGCTGTGTCATAAGTTTATCACTGACGACCATTGGACTTGGAAGACCTTTCTCCCTCAAAACCTGAAATTTAGCCATGAACCTGTCAATGTTTACTTGCATGTTTTGACACTTTTATTCCTAATTTAACATAAGGTTTCTTTTATAGAGAACATTTTTGATTTCCAAGATAGATTTTGTCTTATTTTCTATGTCAAGCTCATGGAGCTCATATTTGTTTTTTTTGTTTAGGAAGTGGATGAGTCGATTGGCATCCTTAGGCATATCACCCAACTCTTCCCTTACCTTTTGGATAGCTTTAGAAGCTATCTTCACTAGTTCTGTTTTCTCAAGTGTAACTTGAAATGATGGCCAAATAGCATTGACAGAGTCAATGATATTGGCCAAGAGCAACTCTTTGGTCTGTCCTAGTGGTTTTTACAGTGTCAAATATTTCTCTAGGACTTTGATTTTCTCACCCATCCTTTGGGCCTTTTTTGTCTCTCCTCTTTGTTGAATTTGGGCAAGCTTACAATCAGTTTCTAAGCTTTCCACTTTCTCCTTTAGCCTTTTGAGCTATGTTGCCTAGATTGACATCTCCTCCATGGCTTTTACTAGCTCTGTTGTTTTCTCCATTGGTGCACCTACTACTGTAGTGGATTCAGTTGTGATTGGAAGTGTTGTGGCAGGTGGAGCTGTAGGTGCCAGTGATGCTACCAATGTAGAAGGGACTATAGTAGAAACAGTGGGAAATGGCAGTCTTAGAAGTGGTGGCCAGGTCACTTTGTTTGGATTGAATAAATGTGTCTAACTCCTTCTATGTCTGTTTTAGTTGGTCATTTAGCTCTAGGACCAAGCCAATGAGCTCTTCATGTCCCTTTTGTGCCTCCAGAACTTCTACTATTTGTGGGTGATGCAACTGGGGAATCTTGAGCGGATTTTTTAGAGCAACTATATCATCATTCTTCTACTTTATTAACTTTTCTGTGGCCTTTACATCTTTGGGATCGTGTCCCAACTCAATGACTAAGTCCTCCAAGAACTTGATTCTAGTATCTTTGGCATGTGAAAAGGCCTTCTCCAACTGGAACTGTGCTGATATATTATTCAGGGAGTTTCGCAATTGGTGGGAAACGATGGCTTTCCCTATCAAGGTGGAGTAAATCATCTCCCTTGTCTACTTGTGTAGCTCAATCTGGTCAATAGGATGAATGTCCTTTGCCAGTACTTTGAAGTCTATCTTTTTGAAGACTGTTGTTGTTCTTGGTTACTGAGTAGTGGGTTTCATGAATGTCATCTGTGTTTTCCCCTCTTTGACATCAAAGGCTAACATAAGCCTTGTTTTATTGGTATGGGTCATCTTTAAATATTGTCCATAAGTTTGGGCTTTCAGCCTCTCATTTATGGATTTTATTTCTTTGTATCTCTCATTGATATCCTAGTCTTTGTCTGCTGGCATTCTGAAAGAGGATACCTCCATGCTTTGTTGTCTTTCCAATATCTGCGTATGTGATGTGGAACATTCTAGGGTACCTCCAGAGGGAGTGGGATGCCTTATCCCTTCTCTTTCTGTGCTTGTGACCTCAATTGTTTCCTCTCTATATTCCTGTTCAGAGACAGGATTTACTATTTGTCATTAAGCCCGGCTATTCTCTGCATAAGCCTGTGATGTTGCTTGTCCTGAAGTAGTGGCCCCTTCCATGTTTCTTTTGAGTATTTCCTCCTTATTTAGAGGAGTTTGTAAGATTAGGGGGGGTACTCATGGTGGCCTTTGGTCTACCTGTTTAATTTGGCTCCTCTGATAGGTCTGGTTCTTATGATTCCTCTGGCACCTGGGATTCTTCTGGTACCTATGATCCTTCTGGTACCTGCGAGAAAGAATCTTCATCAAGTTGTTTCTCTAGGTCAATTAAGGTGTTTTCCATAGCAACTTCAAGACTATCCCTGTCTTCAAAAGTGCTTTCCACACATTCTAATAGGTTGGCATACTTTTCTATTTCATAGATTTGGTGATGAATGTAAGGAGCCATCTTATTTTTCCGCCTTCTCTTGCAGATGAAATCCAAGGGATCATATCTCCATATGAAGCTCTATTTTAGTTTCAATCTTTGAAGGATCAGGTCTGCCTCCTTCCCAGCTTCTATGTTATTACAAATAAAGGGACCTAATTGGTCTTCGATCCTGAGATGGGCTTTCTTTTTTTCTCTAACAAAATTTATCTCATATGAATTGATTATTTGCCTGTAGAACTCCAGAGGAAATAACCTCATTGAGAGGTATCTGGGTAGTTTCTATGGGGCTAGCTCACAGCCATAAATCCTGATTTCAGTGTGATTTTGGTATCAGTACCAATCAACTCCTTTGTGTTGTTTTGAGAGTTGCAGGATCATATTTATATCTGAACTGATTCTGATCTGAGGGCTTCCTATCAACATTATCACAATGGGATGTACAAATAGGTCTGTGAAGTCTGTATATGGATATGGAGATTCATTTTTATGGATCAGTGGAGTCCAAAAAATTACTGATATTGGGTGACCTTTTGTGTCAAGTTTCTAAAGAGTAAATGGGAACTTTTCTGCTTGGTAGTATAGGAAAATGTGCTACAATAGATAGGAATACTTGAATAGTTGCTCATTACTCATCCTAAGGAACTGGTCATGCATTTTATCAGCTATAAACTGGGCATAATCATAAATGACAATAGGAGGTTGTCCTCAAGTGAAGATGGACATGAAATCCAGGATTATTTCATCTAGTACTCAGTGGTGGTATAACCTAGGACACTTGATATCATTGCTACAATGTCTTGGCCAAATTGGGAAAATATGGTATACACATATGGAGGGGGGTCATTTGGGATATGCTTTTCCTCCCTAATGAAGGTCTAGAACATCTCAGCAAGTTTTGTAGTGGTAAGCTTGGGAAACTGTTCCAAGAGGTCTCCAATTGAAAAAGGGGTTAGGTTTTGTACTGGTTGAAGTTACAACATTTCATTAATAGATTCACCAGTGATGGTGAAAAGTATGGTTTGGTTAGGGGACACAATGCTCTCTGACTCGGGATATAATTTGCAAGGAAATAATGGGCAATTTCTGGGAAAATGTGCACTTCACGGAATTGATACTTGGGCAAATTGGACTCCAAAAGAATAATTTATCAACATGGTTTAGGTATTGATGTCTGTATCGACATGGTGGGTAGTAAGTGGTTTTCATCACACCGCTTTTGGGCACTCGGTGGTATTGGGAGGAGGCCGCCCGATTCCATACATTGAGCGACACGTAGCCTCGGGGGCTCAGCAGAAAACAACTCTTTTTGAGCGGGTAATGTTCAGATTTCAGGCTCGTCGGAAATAGATGATGATCATCAGATGTGAGGGATGATGACGGCGATCAGTAGTGAGTTGCAGGAGTAGTGGGGGGGGGGGGGGGGCGGGCGCGCAGCGGGTGATTATGTGTGGGAGTTTTTAGTTAATGGGGGATTTAGGTGGGGTTAAGGCATTTTGGTCATTAGCAGAGGGTTTAATTGGGTTTTTGACTAACTTAATCGCGGATCGATTAGTTAGTGGGTTTGGGGTAGAAAATCATAGTTTGTATAATTAAACTAGGGTAGGGTTAATTAATATTGTAAGAGTTAAATATATATAGGAAACAGGTTTTTGTATGGGATTTAATAAATAAATTAGTAATTATTCAAATGAGGGGAAAGGGGCACAATACCCTAAGTATATGATATTTCATGTTTTAATGCTTTTCCGATAATAACATAAAAACTTAGGATATGGTGTTTTGTGGGCTTTTTATATGAAAATGATTCATATGGGGGAAAAAATACTTCTCCTAGGTAAAAGTAATTTAACTTTAGGAAAAGAGTATTATTAGGGAAAATGAATGAACTGAAGGGGGGGAGGAATTTTTATGAGAGGGTTTAGTACTTATTACCTATAGGTCATTGAGCCGAGGGTCTGGTCCCTCCAAAAGCCAAAGAAATGCTCCGAGCCTCTTTGACTTAAAGCTTTTAGTACTTTGAACTTTATTGTGGGAAATTAGTTAAGTAAAAGGTGAAATGAATGAGGGAAGTTGATTAATTGCCTTTGATCTTTAATTTCATGCTTGATTGTCCATTTTTCTATAGAACTTTCATGATGGAAAAGATAATAAACTTGCTCTTGTCTAATCAATCACCATACTTCTGCAATCTTTCTACTACTTACCCATCTACTCATCCTACCATTTTTACTTCTCTTTATTAGGGTGCAGTTAAGCTAGAAAACCCTTATCAAACATTTTTCTTTTTCTTTACAACAATAAACTAACTAAATCTAACTTTGTTACATCCAAGGGCTCATATTAAACAACTGAGCTCCTTTTATTTACTCTACCTATCTAATTATCTGCCAAGATTAAACAATTTGGTCATATTTTTATTCTCTACCTATAGACATGAAATTTAAAACATGAAATATCCAAGCTTAAACATTTTGGCTATCATGGTTTGTTGCAAATATTACGAGCTGCACACAATCATTTATTCTGCATAAAAGTGATATTGGAGTGGCATTTTGACTTGCTCACTTTCATGGTCTTTTTCCTTTTCTTGGGGTTCATATTTTTCATCTTTTTTGACCTTTTTGTTCCTTTTTTCCTTTGATTATTCTTTTAGGACATACCCTCTTTACATTTTTATTTTTTTTTTAATATGGAAAACATTTGCTGAAAGCAAAGGTATGTACATATTACAGGTTTAATCTCAGTTATTTAAAAATTATGACTCCTATTGGTATAGGAACCTAACAGGTTGCTTACTGAAGCTTCCTTGGCTCATTAGGACACTTGATGATGGTGCTTCTCACCAATTTTGGGCAAGTTTGGAGCAATTTTTGTCATTTGAAAATTTTGAAATTCTACACACAGGAAAACTGCCTAAACACGCAGTGCCACCGGTGCTGCGCCTTTCCTAGGGGCCCCTAATGGAGAAATGGTTTAAATTTTTGGATTTAGAGAAATGAGGACATGCACCCTAAATATTTTCAAAGTTTTTGGGGTAGAACTGGTCCACCAAAAGGTAAAAAAAAAACCATAAAAATGACCTTTCTGCCACTTTTTGGACACACAGAAGCAGTATTGGGAGAATCACGGTTTGAGGGGTCCAATGAGCTTCAAATGCCGATGTTCTAGGTATTTGGAAAGTAGACTTGAAGACCTTTCCAATGAGCTATCATGAGCTCAATTTGGAGGTCGGGAAGGCCTCTAAAAGGGACCTGAAAGTGACACTGCGCGTTGGGACAGTGGCACTGCGCGTAGGGCAGTTTTTGCGCAGGATTGCTAGTTTTCCATTTTTTGATTGTATTCATGGATTTTCTCTCATGGAGGATGATTTACCTTTGTAAATGATGACTTGGCATGTAAATATGATAGATAAATAGTAATAGAGGTTAGATTCATTGCTTTAGAATTCAGCTCGAGCTCAAATGAATCAATTTTTCGCTTTTAGAGGCGAGTTGCTGAGATGCCTATATTCCTATTTCTTGTTCAATGTTGGTTATATTAGCTTCTCATCTTAGGGATTTGACCCTTAAGGATGGGAGGGGGTTGAATTCATGTATATATCTTCTTCTTCTTTCCCATTGTAAAGGGTTGGACTCAGCTGGATGCTCAGACCTTGATTGTACATCTTTTTGTAAGCAGATTAGCAGGAGATTAATAAGAATTGCAGCTATTTTTATGGGATCCGTATGGTATGGAGTTTTAGTATAGCTTCTTATTTTTTGATCATGTCTTAATGTGTTTTGTGTACTTCATTAATCATTTCATTTCTTCTAAGTGAATGCTTTCAAGTTGATAGGTAGAATTCATTGCATCAGTGCTCTACTTTGGGAAAACATTCACCATTTCATGTTTTCTGCAGTCTAGGAAGGATCCATGGTTTTCACATGCTATTCTTAGGTCCTCACCAGTCTAAAAAATCTCAACTCATCAAGCTCTAGAGTGCTAAACCTTATGCCTACCTTGCCCCATTGAATACCCTGCAATTCTGACCTAATTCCCTAGGCCTAAACTGTTCTACTCCTCCTGATCTAGCAAAACCCAGCGGGGGGGCGGGCGCGCAGCGGGTGATTATGTGTGGGAGTTTTTAGTTAATGGGGGATTTAGGTGGGGTTAAGGCATTTTGGTCATTAGCAGAGGGTTTAATTGGGTTTTTGACTAACTTAATCGCGGATCGATTAGTTAGTGGGTTTGGGGTAGAAAATCATAGTTTGTATAATTAAACTAGGGTAGGGTTAATTAATATTGTAAGAGTTAAATATATATAGGAAACAGGTTTTTGTATGGGATTTAATAAATAAATTAGTAATTATTCAAATGAGGGGAAAGGGGCACAATACCCTAAGTATATGATATTTCATGTTTTAATGCTTTTCCGATAATAACATAAAAACTTAGGATATGGTGTTTTGTGGGCTTTTTATATGAAAATGATTCATATGGGGGAAAAAATACTTCTCCTAGGTAAAAGTAATTTAACTTTAGGAAAAGAGTATTATTAGGGAAAATGAATGAACTGAAGGGGGGGAGGAATTTTTATGAGAGGGTTTAGTACTTATTACCTATAGGTCATTGAGCCGAGGGTCTGGTCCCTCCAAAAGCCAAAGAAATGCTCCGAGCCTCTTTGACTTAAAGCTTTTAGTACTTTGAACTTTATTGTGGGAAATTAGTTAAGTAAAAGGTGAAATGAATGAGGGAAGTTGATTAATTGCCTTTGATCTTTAATTTCATGCTTGATTGTCCATTTTTCTATAGAACTTTCATGATGGAAAAGATAATAAACTTGCTCTTGTCTAATCAATCACCATACTTCTGCAATCTTTCTACTACTTACCCATCTACTCATCCTACCATTTTTACTTCTCTTTATTAGGGTGCAGTTAAGCTAGAAAACCCTTATCAAACACTTTTCTTTTTCTTTACAACAATAAACTAACTAAATCTAACTTTGTTACATCCAAGGGCTCATATTAAACAACTGAGCTCCTTTTATTTACTCTACCTATCTAATTATCTGCCAAGATTAAACAATTTGGTCATATTTTTATTCTCTACCTATAGACATGAAATTTAAAACATGAAATATCCAAGCTTAAACATTTTGGCTATCATGGTTTGTTGCAAATATTACGAGCTGCACACAATCATTTATTCTGCATAAAAGTGATATTGGAGTGGCATTTTGACTTGCTCACTTTCATGGTCTTTTTCCTTTTCTTGGGGTTCATATTTTTCATCTTTTTTGACCTTTTTGTTCCTTTTTTCCTTTGATTATTCTTTTAGGACATACCCTCTTTACATTTTTATTTTTTTTTTAATATGGAAAACATTTGCTGAAAGCAAAGGTATGTACATATTACAGGTTTAATCTCAGTTATTTAAAAATTATGACTCCTATTGGTATAGGAACCTAACAGGTTGCTTACTGAAGCTTCCTTGGCTCATTAGGACACTTGATGATGGTGCTTCTCACCAATTTTGGGCAAGTTTGGAGCAATTTTTGTCATTTGAAAATTTTGAAATTCTACACACAGGAAAACTGCCTAAACACGCAGTGCCACCGGTGCTGCGCCTTTCCTAGGGGCCCCTAATGGAGAAATGGTTTAAATTTTTGGATTTAGAGAAATGAGGACATGCACCCTAAATATTTTCAAAGTTTTTGGGGTAGAACTGGTCCACCAAAAGGTAAAAAAAAAACCATAAAAATGACCTTTCTGCCACTTTTTGGACACACAGAAGCAGTATTGGGAGAATCACGGTTTGAGGGGTCCAATGAGCTTCAAATGCCGATGTTCTAGGTATTTGGAAAGTAGACTTGAAGACCTTTCCAATGAGCTATCATGAGCTCAATTTGGAGGTCGGGAAGGCCTCTAAAAGGGACCTGAAAGTGACACTGCGCGTTGGGACAGTGGCACTGCGCGTAGGGCAGTTTTTGCGCAGGATTGCTAGTTTTCCATTTTTTGATTGTATTCATGGATTTTCTCTCATGGAGGATGATTTACCTTTGTAAATGATGACTTGGCATGTAAATATGATAGATAAATAGTAATAGAGGTTAGATTCATTGCTTTAGAATTCAGCTCGAGCTCAAATGAATCAATTTTTCGCTTTTAGAGGCGAGTTGCTGAGATGCCTATATTCCTATTTCTTGTTCAATGTTGGTTATATTAGCTTCTCATCTTAGGGATTTGACCCTTAAGGATGGGAGGGGGTTGAATTCATGTATATATCTTCTTCTTCTTTCCCATTGTAAAGGGTTGGACTCAGCTGGATGCTCAGACCTTGATTGTACATCTTTTTGTAAGCAGATTAGCAGGAGATTAATAAGAATTGCAGCTATTTTTATGGGATCCGTATGGTATGGAGTTTTAGTATAGCTTCTTATTTTTTGATCATGTCTTAATGTGTTTTGTGTACTTCATTAATCATTTCATTTCTTCTAAGTGAATGCTTTCAAGTTGATAGGTAGAATTCATTGCATCAGTGCTCTACTTTGGGAAAACATTCACCATTTCATGTTTTCTGCAGTCTAGGAAGGATCCATGGTTTTCACATGCTATTCTTAGGTCCTCACCAGTCTAAAAAATCTCAACTCATCAAGCTCTAGAGTGCTAAACCTTATGCCTACCTTGCCCCATTGAATACCCTGCAATTCTGACCTAATTCCCTAGGCCTAAACTGTTCTACTCCTCCTGATCTAGCAAACCCAAGCGGGGGCGGGCGCGCAGCGGGTGATTATGTGTGGGAGTTTTTAGTTAATGGGGGATTTAGGTGGGGTTAAGGCATTTTGGTCATTAGCAGAGGGTTTAATTGGGTTTTTGACTAACTTAATCGCGGATCGATTAGTTAGTGGGTTTGGGGTAGAAAATCATAGTTTGTATAATTAAACTAGGGTAGGGTTAATTAATATTGTAAGAGTTAAATATATATAGGAAACAGGTTTTTGTATGGGATTTAATAAATAAATTAGTAATTATTCAAATGAGGGGAAAGGGGCACAATACCCTAAGTATATGATATTTCATGTTTTAATGCTTTTCCGATAATAACATAAAAACTTAGGATATGGTGTTTTGTGGGCTTTTTATATGAAAATGATTCATATGGGGGAAAAAATACTTCTCCTAGGTAAAAGTAATTTAACTTTAGGAAAAGAGTATTATTAGGGAAAATGAATGAACTGAAGGGGGGGAGGAATTTTTATGAGAGGGTTTAGTACTTATTACCTATAGGTCATTGAGCCGAGGGTCTGGTCCCTCCAAAAGCCAAAGAAATGCTCCGAGCCTCTTTGACTTAAAGCTTTTAGTACTTTGAACTTTATTGTGGGAAATTAGTTAAGTAAAAGGTGAAATGAATGAGGGAAGTTGATTAATTGCCTTTGATCTTTAATTTCATGCTTGATTGTCCATTTTTCTATAGAACTTTCATGATGGAAAAGATAATAAACTTGCTCTTGTCTAATCAATCACCATACTTCTGCAATCTTTCTACTACTTACCCATCTACTCATCCTACCATTTTTACTTCTCTTTATTAGGGTGCAGTTAAGCTAGAAAACCCTTATCAAAATTTTTTCTTTTTCTTTACAACAATAAACTAACTAAATCTAACTTTGTTACATCCAAGGGCTCATATTAAACAACTGAGCTCCTTTTATTTACTCTACCTATCTAATTATCTGCCAAGATTAAACAATTTGGTCATATTTTTATTCTCTACCTATAGACATGAAATTTAAAACATGAAATATCCAAGCTTAAACATTTTGGCTATCATGGTTTGTTGCAAATATTACGAGCTGCACACAATCATTTATTCTGCATAAAAGTGATATTGGAGTGGCATTTTGACTTGCTCACTTTCATGGTCTTTTTCCTTTTCTTGGGGTTCATATTTTTCATCTTTTTTGACCTTTTTGTTCCTTTTTTCCTTTGATTATTCTTTTAGGACATACCCTCTTTACATTTTTATTTTTTTTTTAATATGGAAAACATTTGCTGAAAGCAAAGGTATGTACATATTACAGGTTTAATCTCAGTTATTTAAAAATTATGACTCCTATTGGTATAGGAACCTAACAGGTTGCTTACTGAAGCTTCCTTGGCTCATTAGGACACTTGATGATGGTGCTTCTCACCAATTTTGGGCAAGTTTGGAGCAATTTTTGTCATTTGAAAATTTTGAAATTCTACACACAGGAAAACTGCCTAAACACGCAGTGCCACCGGTGCTGCGCCTTTCCTAGGGGCCCCTAATGGAGAAATGGTTTAAATTTTTGGATTTAGAGAAATGAGGACATGCACCCTAAATATTTTCAAAGTTTTTGGGGTAGAACTGGTCCACCAAAAGGTAAAAAAAAAACCATAAAAATGACCTTTCTGCCACTTTTTGGACACACAGAAGCAGTATTGGGAGAATCACGGTTTGAGGGGTCCAATGAGCTTCAAATGCCGATGTTCTAGGTATTTGGAAAGTAGACTTGAAGACCTTTCCAATGAGCTATCATGAGCTCAATTTGGAGGTCGGGAAGGCCTCTAAAAGGGACCTGAAAGTGACACTGCGCGTTGGGACAGTGGCACTGCGCGTAGGGCAGTTTTTGCGCAGGATTGCTAGTTTTCCATTTTTTGATTGTATTCATGGATTTTCTCTCATGGAGGATGATTTACCTTTGTAAATGATGACTTGGCATGTAAATATGATAGATAAATAGTAATAGAGGTTAGATTCATTGCTTTAGAATTCAGCTCGAGCTCAAATGAATCAATTTTTCGCTTTTAGAGGCGAGTTGCTGAGATGCCTATATTCCTATTTCTTGTTCAATGTTGGTTATATTAGCTTCTCATCTTAGGGATTTGACCCTTAAGGATGGGAGGGGGTTGAATTCATGTATATATCTTCTTCTTCTTTCCCATTGTAAAGGGTTGGACTCAGCTGGATGCTCAGACCTTGATTGTACATCTTTTTGTAAGCAGATTAGCAGGAGATTAATAAGAATTGCAGCTATTTTTATGGGATCCGTATGGTATGGAGTTTTAGTATAGCTTCTTATTTTTTGATCATGTCTTAATGTGTTTTGTGTACTTCATTAATCATTTCATTTCTTCTAAGTGAATGCTTTCAAGTTGATAGGTAGAATTCATTGCATCAGTGCTCTACTTTGGGAAAACATTCACCATTTCATGTTTTCTGCAATCTAGGAAGGATCCATGGTTTTCACATGCTATTCTTAGGTCCTCACCAGTCTAAAAAATCTCAACTCATCAAGCTCTAGAGTGCTAAACCTTATGCCTACCTTGCCCCATTGAATACCCTGCAATTCTGACCTAATTCCCTAGGCCTAAACTGTTCTACTCCTCCTGATCTAGCAAAACCCTTTCAAAATCCAATCAAAACTTCATGCTAATATACCTCATAATATCCTTTACCTGATCCAATCATCTTGGCTTAGATCCTTATGGAGAGAGCTCTCTCCCGGCCTAGTAGGGCTAGCTACTTGGATAAGCGTGGTTTGTGGTTACCCTGGCATTGCCTTCCTTCAACCTCAGGTTCAATATAGGTGATAACATAGTGGCGACCATATTGGGGAATGAAAGACTAATCACCTTGGTAGTATCTTTCATTTGAATTCTTAAGCTTATGGATGATGAGTTTTAGAATTTACTAGGTTGAACTGGAAAGTTGTAAAGAAATATATAAAAGTTCAAAATTTGAGCACACTGGCTTTGAGAAAGTACACTAGAGCCAATCTAGATCCAAACCCTTGCCAAGTAGTGGATAATCCAAATCTGATTTCGAGAAGACTAAAAAAACAAGAAAGTTCAGTTAGTCCCACACCTTCAATAAAAGTAGATTCATGCCTTGATGAGTGGTTGTTTTTAGAAGATCTCCCATTTGATCTATCATTTGATCTTTCCCTATTTAGAACCAGGTCTGAAAGTGCACTTGACAACATAGTTCTAGAACCAGACTTTATTGCAGATCTCTAAGTCCAAAAGGAAAACAAGTCAATTGATGAGTATATCATAAATTCCCCTCAATCATCCCTCACTACTGCTAAAATCTGTGAGCTTTCTGAACCGATGTCCACTACCCTTAGTTCATCATTATTCCCTTCAACTTCTGAAGTTCATTCCCCACCTCCATTTATATCTTCTCTTCCCTATCAACCTATCATTCCCCATCAATTAGCTATTACTCCTAGTTCTCCATTAACTACTCCATCAACTCCTAGTAGCCCAATCCTTGCTTTAAATCCACCTCGAGTTATGGCTGCCCAGTATGCACCCCTTGTTTTACCTCAAAATCTTGGTGCCATGCCCGCTGATTATCAAACCAAGATACCTTTCTTTGATGCCACTCAAACCATTACAACTCAGCAACATGTTGATAAAATGAATGATTTCTTTGACCTCCATGAAGTAGAGATTGAAGATGTGACGATGAGATTGTTTGTACAAAGCTTTGGAGGTGAAGTTTGAAAATTATTCAGAGCTTTACCAGCAGCGTCTATCACCACTTTACCAATCCTCCATAGGAAATTCCTGTATCGGTGGGAGGTGAAGAAGAATAGACTTCAAATTTTGTCCAAGTATGAGAACATCAAAAGAAATGTCGGCGAGAGTGTGCAAGACTATTGTGTGAGGTTTAATGTAGCATACAATGTTATGCCAACCAACATTGAAACACCAGAGGGATTGGCTTTGCTCAAGTTTCCATATGGTTTCGATGCTAATATGGCATATCAGTTGCGGGAATGAGATCCTACCACACTAGAAGACATGTAAAAGAATGTTGTGAGTGTAGAAGCAAACTTTTTGGCCAAAAGAGCAAGAATGAGATTTGAGAAAAGAGTGACCATAAAAGAAGAAGCATCTACTTTAGATGTAAAGATGGATACATTGATTTGAATAGTGGAAAGGATGGTTGACTAGTTAACCATCACAGATAGACCTGAAACACCAATCCGGAATCCAAATTTTAGAGGACACCAACAACCCCAATTCTGAATCAAGCAGAGAGAAGAAAGGTACCAGAGCAACCAGCACAACAACAACAGGTTAGAACTCCCTTACAGTAGAATTATGTTCAAGGAATGGAAGAAGAAGATGATGAATATGCACTAACTGAAACAAATCACTTTTTCACTGTTGATGGTATGCCTATATTTCTGACCAAAGATGAAGAATATGCATAATTTCCAGAAATTCAAAGGGATGAAGACTATATCTTAGCAAATGATGTGGTTTTGGAGGCTGAATCTGATGATTATTAGTGTGGTTATATGAATGCTTTGATTGCACATCAAAGGCAGTACTCTTTAAGGAGTAGAGATGTACCAGTCAATCCCATTCAGAAAATAAAGGATGTGCAATCCATGAATGGTTCCTCAAACATTCAAAAGAAAGGGAAAGAGCTTGCTGATCCAAATCCTAACAAGGTACCGTCAACAAGTATCACTGCAAACGAGAAGAGCAATCAACAAAATTATAGTGTAGCGAAAGAGCAAGCAGATAAGAAGGACATTGGTGTCAAAGAGGTAGAAAACGTTTCATCCTTTAATTTATAAAGTGAAATTGCTAAATTAAAAGTGTCCATTCCTTTGACTGATCTTGTTAAGAATAACAATTATAAACACCATGTATATATAATATTTCAAATAGATCCTTTGTCAAACATGGTGAATGTCGAGCATGATCATCCTGAACTCATTTTTGGCCCAACCATAGAGGGTCAGCCTAAGGATAATGAAGTCCCTCCCTTTTATCTGAGTCTTAGATTGCATGAGTACATTATCCGTAATGTTATGTTAGATTATGGAGCTTCCCACAATTTGATGCCTAAATCCATTATGGAAAATTTGGGCTTGGATATCACCTGGAAATATCATGATTTGTACTCTTTTGACTCCAGTAGAGTTTGTTGCATTGGTCTCATCAAAGCTTTGGTGGCTTCCTTAGATGAAATCGTAGCCAAAAATGTCTTGATGGATGTGGTAGTTGTTGATATACTGCCTTGGTTTGGTATGCTCTTATCTAGATCATGGGGTGCTAAACTCAAAGGAAATTTACAACTTGACTTCTCTTATGCTACCATCCTTGTTTTTGGTCAATTGAAGAAGTTGTACCAGGAAAATAAAATGAAGTATATGATCACTCGTAAAGAGAAACCTGTGAATCATCTGATAAATGTTGTACATACCAATTTAGACTCCTTTGTTTTTTACTCTGATAGTGGATTGAATGATGTATATATTCAGCTTGAAGAAGTAGATGATGTACCAGAAATTTTCGAGAATTTTAGAGCAGTTCTTAATCAAGAAAATGAAAAAATAGCAAGTTCTTATGAGCAGCCTACATAGCAGCAAAATGTCAGTGAAGAGCAGAAAAATGAAGTAATCAACAAAGGTAAGGTAGAGAAGGAAACACAATTTCAGCATCTAGAAGATGAAGTCGGCCTTTGGAGCATGGAATTCGATGGCGTTGTGGGTAAGGACGGTGTTGGTATTGGAATTTGGATTCGAAGCCCTGCTGTCCAGCCTACCAAAGTCCCAAGTAATGTTAGAGTATGTTCCTACAAGTTAGCTTTTGATTTCTCTAATAATGAAGCAGAGTATGAGGCTTTGATTACAGGTCTTAAAATTTTGAAGAAGCTCGATGCAAAAAGGATTTCTGTTTATGGTGATTCAGAGCTGGTGATTAAACAAGTAAAAGGAGAATATCAAGAAAAGCATCCACAGATAAGACCCTATAGAAATGAATTTTTGGATATTTTGAGGATGTTTCTGAAATATACCTTGACAGCAGTACCCCGGAATCAAAACATCATTACAAATTCACTCGCCGCTGTGGTCAGCAATTTGAAGATTCCAATGAATTTTGGCAACAAATTTCAAATTCATGTCAAACATATGCCTCTTGTTCCTGATAATTTGAGGTATTGGCAGTTTTTTTGGGATGACTATGAAATTAATTCCTTTTTCCAGAATGACGGAAAGTTTAAGAATGCTTCTATTGATGATATTTGTGATTTCGATGAACAAGAGATTGAGGTAAATCAGATGGCGGTTTTATAGCTAAAGGACAATATCATTCCTAGAGGTCTCATACCTTTAAAGGAGCTTTTTGATCAGGATGACGTGGAAGGAAAACCAACCTTGGCTCCCATGGACAAAGGAGTTGAAGATGTAAATCTTGAAACAGCTGACAAGCCTAGGCTTATAAAGTTATCAAAGGCATTGTCTCCCGAAGTAAAGGCTAAGTATGTTAGATTACTTTCTAAATTTCCCGATGTTTTTGCATGGGATTATTCAAATTTGAAAGTGTATGACAAGGATATCATTCAACATACTATTCCTATCAAGCTGGATCAAAAATTTTTTAGACAGAAGTTGAGAAGAATCAATCCAAAGCTGCTGCCATCCATCGAGAAAGAGGTAAATAGATTTTTTAAAGCTCGCATCATTGTTCCAATTAGATTTTCTGATTGGATTTCAAATTTTGTCCCGGTACGAAAGAAGACCAGAGAGATAAGGTTGTGCATAGATTTCTAGAACCTCAACAAAGTATCCTTAAAGGATAATTACCCTCTTCCTAAGATGGACCATATTCTGCAAAGAGTAATTGGAACATCACAAATGTCACTACTTGATGGTTACTGAGGTTATAATCAGATCTTGGTGCACGAAAAAGACCAAGACAAAACAGCCTTCACAACACCTTGGGGAACTTTTTAGTATGCCAAAATGCCATTTGGGTTGAAGAATGTCAGAGCCACCTTTCAACGGGCGATGGACATAGCTTTTGCTAATGAGAAGGATGTTTTCTTGATGGTTTATTTAGATGATTTGATGGCATTTTTTGGTTCTAATGATGAACATTTGCACCACTTAAGGATTGCCTTTCAGAAATGTAGGAAGTTTGAGATTTCCCTAAACCAGAAAAAGAGTCTTTTTTCCATGGACGAGGGTAAGCTCCTTGGTCATATAATTTCTAAAGATGGTATTCACATTGATACTTCAAGGGTGGAAGAAATCCAGCATATAGATTTTCCATGCAACAAAATGGAGATTCAGGCTTTCAATGGTAAGATGAATTTCTTATGCAGATTTATACCAAATTTGCCTGAGCATTTACGTGAAATAACTAATATGTTGAAGAAGGACAACACTGTGAAGTGTACCAAGGATTCCATGAAATCATTCAATTTGGTGCAGTTTTCTTTGAATGCAGCCCCAATCTTGATTAGTCCTGATTATACTCATGATTTTATAATATTTTCATTTGCATCCGAGCACACCATGGCTGTGGTATTGATGCAAAAGAGGGATCAGGTGGGGCAACCCATTTCTTTTTTCAATAGGACTATTCAAGATGCTGCCTTGTAGTACAATATCATTGAAAAACAAGCGCTAGCACTTATAAAAGAATTGAAGGATTTCAGAGTATACATTCTGCATTCACATACTACAGCATATGTTCTTAACGCAACAATCAAGGATGTTCTCACGCAAACTGATCCAGAGGGAAGAAGAGGTAAGTGGTTAGCAGCAATGTTGTACTACGATCTTGAGATTAAACCTACCAAACTAATCAAAGGACAAGGCTTGGCAAAATTGATGGCTGAATCAAATTTGCATGCTCTAGACATAAATCTTATTGCAACAATGTCAGAGGACGAAGATGGTGGCTCGCTCATTAAAATATCAGAAATTTTTCTCAAATCACCTTGGTATTATCATATAGTTTATGTTCTTCAGCATCTTTCACCACCTCTTGGAATGTCGAGAAGTAAAGGTAGGTCACTAAAACTAAAGTCTACAAAATACTGCATTTTAAATAGTGCTCTCTATTGGAAAGATCTGGGAGGAGTTATTATTAATTGTTTGGTTGAAGATGAAGCTGAGCAGGTAATGAATGATTTTCATAGATGTGATTGTGGCGGTAATTTGTTTTGGAAAACAACAGCCAACAAAGTGTTGAGAGCAGGATATTATTGGCCAACTTTGTTTTCAGATTCATATAAGACAGTGATGGGCTACCATGAATTCCAAGCTTTTCAAGGAAAAAGGAAGTTGCTTCCTCTTCCTTTGATTCTAGTTGAAGTAAATGCACCTTTCCAATAGTGGGACTTGATTTCATAGGGTAAATCCATCCCACATCATCAGCACAACACAGATGGATTTTGACAGCTACCGATTACTTCACCAAGTGGACGGAGGCCATTCTGACAAGGCAAGCCACAAACACAGTAATTATCCAGTTTTTAGAATCTAATATCTTGTCTCGTTTTGGTTGCCCTCACAATATTATAACAGATAATGCAAAATCATTTAAGTCCAAGAATATGGTTGAGTTTTGCAATGAGTACAAAATTACATTGCGTCATTCCATGGCATACTACCTGCAAGGCAATGGATTGGCTGAGTCATCAAATAAATCCTTGGTGAACATTATCAAGAAAATGTTGGAGGCAAACAAGAAGAATTGGCATTGAAAGATTATTAATTCCTTGTGGGCCGATAGAGTGAGCAGCAAGAATTCAATAGGTATGTCACCTTTTGAGTTGGTTTATAGTACTGATACAATATTTCCTACATCACTTGCAGTCCCGGTCATGAGATTATTATAGGAAGCGGGCAGCGAGGAGGATGATATTCAACATAGAAATAATCAAATGATTCACCTTCAGCAAACAAGAGAAGAGGTTTACCAAAACACTTTCCAGTTGCAAGAGAAAATAAAGAAAATTTATGACCGCAAAACCAAAGCAGAAAAGTTTCAGCTAGAAGATGTAGTGGTGGGATGCACGAAATGAGGAAAATGGAAAGCATGGTAAGTTTGACAATTTATGGAAAGGACCATATAAAATCTCAGATTATTAGGGACATAATGCATTTTTGTGTAATGAAATGGATGGTTAGGAATGTTCAGGAGGGCCAGTGAATGGTAGGCTCCTGAAGCACTACTACTTTTGAGGTTGTTCCCTGAAGTTATTTCACCTTCATTGTATATACTGGTTTGCTTTTCATTGCAAGCTTTCAAGTATGTCATCTGAGCTTGGGGCCTGAAGTGAAGGCTATAAAGTTTGAATTATTAGTGTCAAGTTTGGTTGATTTGGTTTATAGTCAAGTTTAGAGTCAATTTGGTTGTGAGTCAGTTTTTAGTTTGTACTTGAGTCATTTTTCACTTTTTTGTTTTGACCGTATTGCCCAATGGATGAGGCACTTGGTCTATGGTGTTCTTGACACCTCCAAGGAGCTGCCATCCCCAATAAGGCCAATTTTAGTGTCAGTATCTACATACTTCCATCAAGGATCAAAATTTACTCTTTGCATTTTCATTTTAGGGGTCCCATACTGAAAATTTTACATCATTTCATTAGGTCATGTCAAACTGTTCCACTGATGGTTTTCATTAGCTCATATGGGCATGTTTTCATTAGGGTTTTCATTAGCTCTTAGGGTTTCATTTCCAAGGTCAAGAGCCTAATTTTAAAATGTAAATAAAGGTCAGCAAGGGTATGAGGATGATAAATAAGTCAAGCATGATGGCCTGTAGGTCATAATCACTATATATTTATCTTTTAACCTAATGTAATTTTCACCTCAAAAACATGTTTTTGAGGTGAAAATAGAGTATTTTTTAGTTAATTTGTATTCATTATGTAATTTTAAGTCACTATATGTAATAAATGATCCCAGCTGCACCATAGCATCTCTCCTTGCTGCAAGACAAAGAAACACTACAAAAATCAGTTCAAGATGAGCATTATCCACCTAAAAAGACACAAAGAAGCAAAAGGCATTAAAAACAGAGTTTTGAAGAAGGTCAAGAAACATTAGAAAGTGGGTTTCTGGAGTGAAAAATCAAAATCTACTCCTATTTATGCTCTGACATTTCATTTTCAATTTCATTATTCTCATTTGGCAAGCAAGGAGTCAAAAAGTGAGAAGAAGAGGAAAGATTGAGTGAATTTTGGGCGAAGAAGGGTTGGCGTTGTGCTTCTAGAGGGTGGCATTGCACGTTTGGAGTAGTGGAGGAGTGGCACTACGTGTTGGCAGACTGGCACTTTGCTTTTAGGCAGGTAGGGTTGGCATTGTGCATTGAGAACTTGGCACTACGCATTGAGGCCAGGCATTGTGCCTCTACAAAATTTTGCAGTGTTATTTTACACTACGCTGCGCTTCTAGGGTGGCGCTGCGAATCTGTGCAGCGGCGTTGTGCATTTAGCAGAAGGGACGAAGAGCTCTCAAAACTTCAACAAATACTCAAATTTTCCCTCTCTTACTTTCATACAAGTAAGTGGTCCTCCATACCACATTGATTGGTTTGCAATTTAACTTCTAAGCTAAATTTTCCATTGGCAAATTTATGCCTAAAAAACCTAAACCCTAAATTCTCCCTTTTATGCCTAAAACCCTAAACCCTCATTATTCCTCCTATCACCTATCACTAAAACTCTAAAATCTTTCCCTATCCCTATTTCCCTATTCCCTTATCCCTTTATCCCTTTATCCCTATTCCATAACAATCCTATCCATTTTGATCCCTCTTTCCAAAGGGTAATTTCTCAAAAAAGAAAAGCCCTCCCTTTCATTTTTATCATTCCTACTCCCTCATTCATTTTCTATCCCATAAGCTCATCTCTCATCCCATCACACCTAAAACACTTTCACTCATTCCCTTCATACAACCTCAATTTCCAACATGGATAAAGAGGATCGAGACTATGAGGAGGAGGAAAATACAGGCAATGACACCTCAGTAGATAGAGCTAGGCATCAGAGAAAACCACCCAAGGGAGGTAGAATTATCAGAGAAGAGCCATCAAACCTTAGAGAATTGTAAGCCTCTCAGTTGGCTGTCACATGTTACAGATATCTTGGCTGCTATGAGTTCTGTGAGCAGGTAGAGAGAGTTCAGTACCACCCAGAGCTCACCAGACTTTTCGTAGCTCATATTCAGGACAACAAGGTGACTCTTGTTGGGGTAACATTCACAGTCTCACCCTCCATCATTTCAGATGCAACCAAGATTCTTAATGTAGGGGAGAAGTGGTACAAGGCCCAGGACCTAGATGAACACTATTACAAGCCTTATATCAAACCCCGATACAAAAATGAGGTGAAGAATCTTTTTTCTTTCAGATTTCTGGAAGACAAGTATGTCCCGATGATGAAAATCATCATGAAGTATTTCACTTGTGAGGGAATATTCTCTAGGCTGTATGCCTATCACATCAGGCTACTCATGCATTTTACCAAGGTGAGGATGTTGAGCCTTCCTTATTTTTTGTTTAGGAATATGGAGAAGATGGCTCATTTTGTGTAGAAGAAGCCATACCCTCAACAAATGAGCAATCTCTATCATTACCCCCTGATCAAGATCATTGTGCTTCATCATGTCAGTCTCCTCAACATCTCTTGGGAGACATTTATCGCTC
>APFE030327396.1:189385-261308 GCA_000404065.3 Pinus taeda | reverse complement strand
TTACATGATTGTAACACCAAAAATATATATGTTGGTGATGATAGATCTCTTCATGTTGTAGGGACTGGAACTGTTCATCTAGACAATGGTCAGTTTAATGATGTATTATGTGTTCCCACCTTATCCAGCAACCTTCTATCTGTATATCAGATAACTCATTCAGGTGAAGGTAAAATTGTTGAATTTTCACCTCATGATGTTGTAATCAAGGATCTAAGAGATCCTAAACAAATTCTAGCTACTGGTATTGCTGATGATTCCACAAGGTTGTATTAGTTTCACAACTTTGGGTCATCAAATCTTCCCTCAATATTTGTTGCTCATAATGATGAAGTGAGCAAACTTTGGCATGAGCGATTTGGTCACTTAAACTATCGCTCTCTTCAGAATCTATGTAAAGAAAATATGATGACAGGTCTTCCCATGGTATCTTGCAGAGATGGTGTTTGTTCCGGATGTGTACTCAGAAAACATCATCAGGACAATTTTGAAAAACGTGCCTCTTGGCACGCCTCACTCCCTCTACAGCTTGTGCATACTGATTTATGTGGTCCACTTCCAGCTGTTTCTTTCTCTGGATACTAGTATTTCTTAACTTTCATTGATGATTTCTCCAGACAAACTTGGGTATATTTCTTAAAATTCAAGAGTGAAGTATTTAATAAATTCTTGGCCTTTAAGGCCTTTGTTGAAAAACAATCTGGACATCAAATTCTTAAGCTAAGATCAGATAATGACGGAGAATATGTTAAAAACGACTTCATCAACTGTTGCACTGAGCATGGAATCCAAATGCAACATACTGTTCCATATACTCCACAACAAAATGGTGTAGCTGAAAGGAAGAATCGCACCTTAAAGGAAATGGCTAATTGTATGCTTCAGTCTAAAGAACTTAGTCTTAACTATTGGGCAGAAGCAATTAACTGTGCAAATTACATACTAAATCGAACTCCTACTAAAGCTTTAAAGAACATCAATCCAGAAGAAGCATGGAGCTCTATTAAACCAGATGTGAGTCACTTTCGTGTTTTTGGAAGTGAAGCATGGGCCCATATTCCAGATGAAAAAAGTAAAGCTTTAGAACCAAAGAGTGAAAAATGTATCTTTGTTGGATATTCTGAAGATGTCAAAGCATATAGACTTATTCCATTTAAGTCCAAAAATGTTATAATTAGAAGAGATGTAAAGTTTGATGAAAATAAATCGGCCTACAAGCCTAGTTCGGCGCATGTGCCACCTCTCTCTATCTCTTCTACCTTTGAACATATTTCTTCTTCAGATTATGAAAGTGAGGATGACAATCCTCCCCCACCTTCTCAGGATCATCCTTCAGCTCCTTCAGCTCCTTCACTTCCAAAATGGGTCCAAGCTACTCGAGATGCAGTAGGTGATCTTGCCGGTGATCCCACAGATCAGCGCCGTACCCGTTCTCAGTTTGAAAGAGCCTCTTCTTTACTGGCTCAAGTGTCAGCAAATTATAATCCTGACACCTTTGTAGAAGCTTCAGGCCATCCACATTGGGACGCAGCTATGAATGAAGAATATCGTTCATTATTGGCAAAAGATACATGGGATCTTGTTCCTCTACCAAAGGGACGCAAACTTGTTATATGCAAATGGGTTTACAGAACCAAGTATGGGCCAGATGGGAAAGTTGATAAACATAAAGCTCGAATTGTTGCTAAGGGCTTTTCACAAGATGAAGGCATTGATTATACTGAAACCTTTTCCCCCGTTGCTAAAATGAAATCTGTCCGCCTTGTTCTTTCCCTTGCTGCCTCTTTCAAATGGGAAGTCCATCAAATGGATGTTAAATCCGCCTTCTTGCATGGGGACTTGCATGAAGAAATCTACATGGAACAACCTGTTGGGTTTATACAAATAAACTACAGCCTTGTATGTCATCTTAAGAAATCCCTTTATGGTCTCAAGCAAGCTCCTATTGGGTTTATGTTGACTTAAGAAATCTCTTTATGGTCTCAAGCAAGCTCTCGGGCTTGGTATGCCAAAATGGATAGTTTTCTTTTAGAATTTGGCTTTTCTAGGTGTTATTTTGACAATACTGTCTACACCAAGAAAGTGGGCAAGTCTCTTATCATTCTTGTTCTTTATGTTGATGATCTTATTCTTACTGGTAGTGATCCCAACCTTATAAACCATGTGAAGTCCAGCCTTAAAAAGAAGTTTGAAATGACAGACTTAGGACATTTACATTATTTTCTCGGTCTTCAAGTCTTGCAATCTAAGGAAGGTATTTTCCTCTCCCAATCCAAGTATGCCTGTGATCTTCTATGCTACTTTCACATGGAAGATTATGAACCAGCTCCTTCTCCCTTTCAGTCTGGAGTCAAACTTTCAGTCACTTGTACTTCCCCTGAAGTTGATGCTACCTTATATCGTCAACTTGTAGGAAAGTTTTTGTATTTAACCCATACTCGTCCTGATCTTTCCTTTGCTATTGGCCTTGTTGCTCAGTTTATGCAAACCCCACGTGAAAGTCATTGGAAAGCAGCTAAACGAATACTTCATTATGTTCGCGGTACAGTTCAGTTTGGAATTCATTATAGTGCTGAAGCATCTCCTCTATTGGTTGGTTTCACTGATTCCGATTGGGCTGATGACCCTGATGATCAGAAGTCTACTGCTAGTTATGTGTTCACTCTTGGTTCAGGACCTATTACATGGGCTTGCTAGAAACAAGCTGCCATTTCTCTTTCTTCAGCAGAAGCAGAGTATCGTGGTGCCGTAGAGGCTAGTAAGCAAGCGTTGTGGCTTCATCAGATCCTATCAGAGTTTGGTTTTCAGCAGCAGCATCCAACTACACTGTGGTGTGATAATCAAAGTGCCATTCAGCTTTGCAAAGATCCAGTTCAGCATCAGCGCAACAAACACATTGAGCTACACATGCACTTCATCAGAAAGCTCGTTCATGACCATGTTCTTGAGGTGCAATATTGTTCAACAGATGATCAAGTTGCAGACATCTTCACAAAGGCTCTCACAGAGGTGAAGTTCACTAAACTTCGATTTATGGTTGGAGTTCAGGAAGTTGTCACTAAGGGGGGATAGGCTCTAGGCTCTAGTGCCTCATTCCTTCTCCTATTGTGTCATATTTGTAAATCCTTCAATCCTATACCAAGTTGTTCTTAAAGGGGGATGTTAGGATATTCCGACACGTAGGAATAGTTAAGTATAACTTGGTCTAGTATAGAGTTAGGTAAAGTGTGTTTCTTTAACATGTACATTTGTAACTTACAATCCGACGGTCACGATATTTAGTGATCTGACAGTTCATTCTCTCCTCGGTATTACCGACACTTGATCCGGGGCTTGACACCCGATTGGTCCATGAATTCTATTTAAAGTGCATGGAGGGTCATTTGTAGGTTCACCGTGCATGAGAGAAGCTTATGTAAATTTTCATTCTTTTATTAATAAATTGCCTGTAGTAGCCACGTTGGCACAATCCGTGGACTGTTTCCCTCTCTGAGGGTTTTAACCACGTCAAAATACTGGTGTATTGATCTGTGATCTGTTTGTGAGCGGTGTCCTTTTGGTGTTCTGTCTGAGGAACTTACCCTGTATATTCTTACAATCACTAACGTGAAAATATAAGAAAATTTTCAATTTAAATTACTTAACATTTCTCTGTATAAAGTATCTATAAAATTATGTTATTTAATATGAACATTGAAATACTTTACTTATGGTTGTGAGTAAAATATTTTTTGTTTAAAGTATCACATGTAAAGCCAAACATGGAATGAATTACACATAACGTAATTTTTGTATTCAAGCTTTTGTGATCCATAATGAATTAAACAAAGTCTTTTGGTATAAATCACATGAGAGAATTTTTGGCCTACAGTTTTGAACCAACAAGTGTGGTTCATCATCAAGACCAGATGATGAACCACACTTGTTGGTTCGAAACGCATCAGCCAAAAATTCTCTCACGTGATTTCAATCGAAAGACTTTGTTTAATACACATAATTTAATATCAATAATATTGTTTCTTATAATCTGAAAAAATTAGATTTCTTCATTGTCATAAAAAGTAAATTATAATTTTTTACTCATTATATTTCATCCTCATAATAAAAGCTATTTTTATTTTTTTTACTTTCTGTTACTTTATGTCTCTATATAAAGTCATATAAGATTAAGGTGTATATTGAAGTATTGCAATTATGGCCAACATTAATTTATTTTGTTATAACTATTTTTAATTTGTTAATTAAAATTATTATTTGTCTATTAAATGTCTCTATATAGAGTTAAGTATTGGAATTATGACCAACATTAATTTCTTTTGTTATTACTATTTTTAATTTGTTAATTTAAATTATTATTTTACTATTTTTAAATGTAATGTTACATGACAACATCTCTCCCATACTGAGTTGTATTTATTTTTGTTATTACTATTTTTAATTTGTTAATTTAAATTATTATTTTACTATTTTTAAATGTAACGTTATGTGACAACATCTCTCCCATACCGGAGTTGATTCTTTATTTTCTATTGCAGTGGTTTAAATTTAGCTCTCTTTAGTAATAAATATGAGTTAAATAATACAAAATTGATAATACATTAGATTTAAACTTTTGGAAAATAATATATTTTGTTGTTTCTTAATGAACAACTTAGAAAACATTTCTTTTTCCACATACTTAGTCACTAACGTTCACGTTTTTCACATTTCTCCAAGCTAATTATGCTGTAAGGCATTTTCCTCACCCTCTGAAAACAACTTGCCCAATTGCCACTTTGCACCTTTTGAGACCTTGTTATGCGTTAGACGATTGAAATAGTACCAGCCATCCGATGTGAATGTTGGTTGGTTAGGGTGAGTTATGGTTAGTTGGCTGCTTGCCCAATTGCCACTTTGCACCTTTTGAGACTTTCGATATTGTGCGTTAGACGATTGAAATAGTACCAGCTATCCAATGTGAATGTTTATTGGTTAGGGTGAGTTATGGTTAGTTGGTTAGGGTGAGTTATGGTTAGTTAGGGTTATGTTAGTTGGCAAAGTTACATATTTCATTTTTAGATGGAGGAGAGAACTGGATACCTTTAAAAAAACTGCAACACCCGCCAGTCTCCTTGCCACTGAGATATTCTTGTCAATCTTTCACTCTATCGATCAAGGTTACCCACCAATCTCCTTGCCACTGAGATATTTTCGTCAATCTTTCAATCTATCGATCAAGGTTATTTACTATTAAACACTAGTAATTAATTAATGTAGCTGTGTGTGTAGGATGTTGCTATCATTATACTGTGGACTAACACATTATTTCATTTATTCACAATCTTATTTTTCATTCATGTTGATCTATCATCTAGCATGCCATGTGCATTGCTGTAATATATATATATTTCTTCTTGAAACACTTGCAGTCCTTGACATATGTAATATCACTCAGGTAGGGGGATGATTCGTAGTAATTTTTTTAACTACAGTAAAATACTCATGGGAAGTAATGATTGTTATGTATATAAATAAATAAATGTGAGACAAGATTCTGGTGCTCAAACAGTTAAGGGTTGGAAATTAGCTGCCTGATTCCTAACATGAAGACAAGTCAGTCTCATTTATTTGAGCACATATTTGTCTCAGGGGAGTACTAAGTGTGAGTCTGGTTCTCTTAGGTTGGGAGGAACATCCTCCATTCTGTAATTAGGTTGGGAGGAACATCCTCCTTTCTATAATCTTGTGGTGGACGACTTCGAGAATAGATAAGTACTTGTAACTTCGTAAATAAATAATTTTTTTGTTAATTTCCTTACAAATTGCATGAATGTGTTATCTTTCTAAAGAAAATAACAGTAAAATTTTATGGACAAAAATACATGACAAAACTATGTTGATTTCCTATAGAAATTACATGACTGTGTAATTCCTATGAAGAAAATTACAATAAAATGATTACAGACAAAAATCATGGCTGTGATTTTTCCTGTATAAGTCAAATATTATAGGTGAAACATAGAACTGTATATTCTAATAGTAGGGCATGATGGATAACACTGCATTGCTTGTTGAGAAACTAATACCTTGATAATACCACTAAACAGAGCATTTTTAAAAAACTTGATAAGCAAATTATGCATGAAGTGTTAGAGTGTATAATGCTAGCTGTGTAATACTGTATTTATATACATATTGAAAAGAAAATAGGAGCTTAGTATACCAGGTTAGAGTTTGGGGTTGGTTATAGACTAGTTATCAAAATAGTTGGTTCTAGACTAGTTATCAAAATAACATATCGGGAGCAATCCCTATTCTCAGAGGTGTGCCATTATAAAAACAAAATTGTAAGCGAATAGACAATGCATAAGAACTCTTATTTAAGCACACGAAAATACACAGAATTCTTCTACGAAAATTCACTTTATTGAGTGAAAATTATCTAATTAACCAGAGAACCATAATGCAAAATTAAGAATTAACCATTTAAAAAAGTTCATGGTCAGGGTCGACACAGTTTCTTACAAAAGATAAAACATTCATCAAAAGATCGAAATAAGTTTCCTCGATAGGATTCGAGATTTAAGAAACAAGATTACAATTTTTATAAAGTGAAAGCAGGCCATATAAGTCTGTTTAGTAACCCAAAACACTGGAAAACAAGCTTATGGGCTTTCCATAAAATGGAGTGTCTTTCTACATACACTGATTTCTTCTGAGCCATATTCGGCTTCTTCGACGGAGCCATATAACCCTTCAGGGATTTACACAAATAACAAAAGAAACGTTAATTTGAAAACTCTTGTCAGGTAGTCTCAAGAATGACTACACTTGGGAGTTTCTATGGAGATAAGCGCAGTGTTGGGTTAGTGGTGACCCATTCGTGCCCGTTCCAACGGATGGGTACTGGTAAGATAGTCCCCCCTGCACGAAGGAGAAACAAATTAATATCAAACAATAAAAACACAGATCATGAATGTATAACGAACGAATTACAACAATGCTTAAGCCACAACTCACCTGTACAAATCATCATGGGCGAAAGATGAGTTGGGAGCTTGCTGCCAAGGGAACAACCGAATTCCTCCCTGCTTATCAACAAATCCCATGATGTTACATCAGAGATAACATAGATAGTGACTATACCGAACTGTGCATGAAGAGTAGAGGAAAAATGGAGCTCACCCTACGGATAAGGGCTTGCTGTGAGTTCTATGAGCGCTATTGTCTTTCTCTCCAAAGCTTCAAACCTTAAAAGTAAACTAAAGTGATATGAGTAAATAACTTGAAGATAGAAACCACTAAACCCTGTAGAAGTTGCATAGCAACAGTTTGCGGTGGCAGAGGATGAGAATGAGGGTTTGGGTGACCAGATAGGGGGAGGCACTTACTCTCTAACGCCCTACCCCACATCTCCACCATCCAAACAGTCACCCTTGATCTTGGTCATTGATTTGGGGGTAATCCTAAAGCTTCCATCTACCGTGGATCTTCATGGATCCCAAGGTGAGTGTCTACCACGTGGTGTCAAGCGGAGCGGGTTCTAATGCTTCAAAAAACCTAGGTTATTATTACCATACACCATAGTCATGCCCATTTATTTAATTTTCCAACAAACTTTGGAATAGTGTTCTAGCGTGGATAAACATCTAACATAATCCAAACAATAATTTATATATATTTACCATGTTTGCAATGTATTCTTAGGTAAAAGTTTTTTTTATTTATTTGTGTGGGGACATTACACTGTACTGAATGATGAATATAATCCATGTGGTATTGGTGTGTGGACAGGCTATTTCATGATGGGCAGGGGCTTTTAAGTGAGCGATGACGAGAAAATATAGATAATGTGTCTATGTAACTAAAGAAACAAGGGAGTGATTTAAGCCACGATGAAATTGTAGTTTTCCATTTTGGAAGAGTTTTCTCATTTATGTAATTGGAGTTACGGAGCCAGTCTCTGTGAGACCTTGGAATTGCATCGAAATGTGATGTTGGATCTTGGACAATGTTTGCTGCTACACTTCAAAAAAAGTTGTAACGCATATAAACATAAACTGCCTAGATTTTTTTGATGTTCCACTTGAACATACCATTTTGATATTAGTGAGCATATAAGAAAGGACTCGACTAGGTTCGGAATGCATAAACATAAACTGTCGATATTTTATTGATGTATCGCTTGAACATTCCATTTCAATATTAGTGAGCCTATAAGAAAAGACTCCACCAGGTTCAGAATTTCAAATCCTTCATCTAGTCAAAATCTTTGAATAATGGTTTTAAATATATATTTTTTATTTTCTTGAGGACAGTTATAAATAATTTCTTTTCGACGTCGTTTATAAATAAATTTCTTTATAATGTTTACATAAAAAAAAATTAAATGTTTCTTCCCTTCTCTTTTATGCCTAATGAAAATTAATAAAATTTTGGTACCTTGTTTTCTTTTTGTGCAATGATGTTAGAGATGAAGCATGAGAACACTATAACCAAATGAAACTTCATAAAATATTAGTTACTTTTTTTTTTCTTATGTGTAATGATAGCCTAAGTCACGATGAAGCAAGAAAGCACTAAGCATTGTAACCAAATTATTTCAATTTATTTAATGTATTAATTTCATAATTGCTAAGTTGAGGATTGAATTATTTTATTTTCTTATTTTTTATACTTCGTAAAATATTAGTTACTTTCATTATTTTATTTTTATCTTTTTATTTTTTATTTTTTTTGTAATGATAATCTAAGCACGATGAATCAAGAAAGCACTAAGTATTGTAACCAAATTATTTAAGTTTATTCAAATATTAATTTCATAGTATTAATTTCATAATTGCTAAATTGAGGATTGAATTATTTTATTTTCTTATTTTTTATTTCTTATGTTTTAATTTCATAAGTGTTAAGTTGAGGATTGAATTATTTTCTTTTCTTATTTTTTATTTCTTATCTTTCAGTTTTCAACATGGTCAACTTCTTTCCTATTTTTCTTCATTTTCATCAATATTCTTCTTTTTCTTCATTTTCCTCAATATAAATGATCGTGATTTCAATTTTTTTGTTTTAGTTAATATCAAAAACATCTTTATCCAATATTTGAAATTTGAGACCTCTTCCCAATTATTTTTCATTGTTATTTTAAGTAAAATTTTATTTCAATGATGAAGTCCAAGAAGGGTAACTTTTGTTAGCTAAATATATTTCTTAATTTCTTCATATTTTATTCATGTGTTATTGATATGTTGGTTCTCGAGAGTAACATTTAGACTAATAACTTCAACCATTTCAAAGTTTGAAAGGAGGTTTTAAATCTAGCTTCATGAATTTTATCTATCTTCTATATTTGAATGACATTTTCTTTACTAATTTTTATCTTCATGTCATTATTGTTCTTTATGCCTTATGATGTTCCCTTTGCAAGATCTAGTGCAATTGCTAGTATTACATCATGTTCACGTTCACAATAATAAAGACATATCTAATTTAAATAATTTAGTTATAAATACATAAAATATAGATATTCATTTCACATAATCCAAATAGGAGACAAAAATGCATCAACAAGTCTATTTGAAAGTCAAACAAATGCCTGTTAATCTCCATCACAAATTTGGTGTCCTTGATATGTTCTTATTTGAGAAGGGTTGCGACCATGAATCCTTATTATCATGGATAATGTACACAATTGGAATTCTTAGTTTTTAAGTACTATAAAAGTGTTTCCAACGCAAAAGAGCATGTAAAACTATTTGTGAATCTTACCAATTTTATTAGAAAATGTCAACAAGATAAATAAAAAAATAAGTTATTAGCAAAATAATGACAACAAAAACATACAACAATAGTATAAATGATAAAATAACACAAGTACATATCACTCTGCATTGTCATTACCATGATTATATTCCTCGCTTGCCATGATAACATTGTTGTTCTCAAAAATATGTTTTGACCTAGGGTTGTGTCTTAATACAAATTATGAATCCCTATCCAGCACGTCTGGGTAAAAAAAACCTAGTTACAGTGTTTTGGGAAAACATATAAGGCTCCCTAGCTTCATGCCACATCTTTCTAGAGTTGATCTATAACAGCCCACTATTGTGATCTTCCTTAAAATTATTCCCATCAAAGGTGTCCCACCACTTGCACAAAAAATAACGCATTGGAACAAAGTGAAGTCCACTTGAATGATCTCTTATATCTTTCTGACATAACGTAGTGTCCCCTGCATTAGGTTTTGATCATGGTGGTTAGCACAACTAGATTGGTCGAACTCGACTTCCAGTCCATAATATTGTGTCATGCATCCCTCATCGGAATCCTCTATGTGAAAATAATGTCCATATTCCTGCATAAATGGGAACAAATGGACCTATAAAAAAGTAAAAAAATCACAGTGTCATGTGTCTAACCCCCAAACATAGTATATATATATATATATATTATATATATTATATATATATATATATATATATAGATAGATATATTGTTGGACAATTGCATTGTGTGCATGGCTAGTGGCCTTTGAGAAGGCATATGCAAGTGTGTTGGCATTGATGTCAACTAGAGAAGCTGGGTTAGATGCTGACAGTGGTGGCTCAGGATGGATGTCCATGGGACTTGCAGGTCTCATGGTAAGGACACATTGTGGGTGTGTTTCCTAGTTGTCTAAACAGTTCTAGAGTAGAATATTGGAAGTGAATTTGGAGCCATATTTTGAGGTAGTAGGTGGGATCAAAGGCTAGTCAGACCCTCTCACTTGGAAAGTTCTCGGAAAGAGCTTCCCAAAGATACATGAATGTCCAAAAATGGACTTCTGGTTCAAAATTTATGACCTTTTGAAGCTCAAGGGTTTAACGCCTTAATAGGGAGGAATATCTCATGTCATAGCAACAACAGTCTACCATCCTGAAAATCGACAATCAAAGGTTTTAAGGTGCATCACACAACGAATGAAATTTTCTAATTAGTGATTAGACATCCTTCATATCGGAAGTCCTGATGATATCGATGATTTCATATTAGAGAATCAACAACCCTTGCATATCAACGATGTTGCATATCAGAGGTCCCACTGAATCGCAATCCATGATTGGAGGATCAGTGGTGCAGCACAACAAAAATGTGCGATATGTGATTTGTGATATCACATATCGGAGCTCCCGGCGGTCAACACATATTGGTTCCTCAGAGATCATCGATTGATGGTTTCATATATGATAGCCATTGGAATTCACCAGCCAGCAAACTCCGATTGAAATTAAATCGTTGGGATTTGAGCCTTTAGTGTTAAATCACTGGGAGAGCCAATAAGGAAAATACAAAGAAAATCATTGCAAAATCAAGCATGGCAGGCCTCTTCCTCTCTCATCCAGGAGGACACACGGAGGCATTCGATTGGGTACGATAAGGACACATGGCAGCTAGTGATTGGCTCCAATGTGAACACATGCTAGAGTTTGGTTGGCCCCGATAAGGACAAATGGCAGCATCATAATAGCTTTGATAAGGGAAACTAGAAACTGATGTCAGCATCACATGGTGGTACAAAAGGACATATGGCAGGCGTATTCAACAATTTTCGATGGCCTAATGGGCCATATCCCGTTGACATGTGTCGCTAATCAGAGGGTGTGACATGGCAGGTGATGACATCATGTCAATGATCGATGATCAGAGGTTTGTGATGGTTGGAACATTGGCCAAATTTGGAATCATCGATTAGAGGGCTCTGACATGGGGGCTAGAACATGGTCATGAAGTGTTAAGGAACCAAGGGCTAGGGCTTAAAAGAGGGGCCTATCGGTAATTGATGATTAATGATTTGTGGCTGTTGGCACATTGGTCGTAAAGTGGAAGTCACTGATAAGGGGCTTTGATGTGGTAAGTGCATGGTCTAGAGGAAAGACAAGAAACCAAGGATGCGACACTTTATAAATTAAAAAAGGCTCATGGATAGGACTCTATAGGCCTTAGTGTCTTAAGGCTAAGCTGTAGGTCACATCCTTCGATCTTGTTGTGATAAATGTGCGGCAAGGGCTAAGCAGTAGGGAGCTAGGAAATCAAAGATCGGTGATCAGTGGTTTGTTGTTACTAGCACAATGACACAAATGAAAAATTCCAATAAATAGGGCTTTGATATGTGTAGCGCTTGGTTGTGAGGCTAATAAGAAACCAAACGCATAGATATTTAACACAAGGAGAAAGACCCTCGATAGAGTCTCAAGGACTTAGCGCCTCAAGTTTGAGCCATCGGTCACTTCCATCAACCATATGGTAGAAATTAAATAAAGGGGCTAGATCAAAAAAAGGGCCAAGAATAGTCAGAATTCTCTGGTTTCCCATGTTTGTTTGTGAAAAAAGTTCTAATGGAGGAAATGGCTCTCATAGTGCACTTTGGTGTAAATTCTCTGATAAAGCAACAATGCTAAGGTGTATTGATGGCGTATGGGTCGGCAACTACAAGATTGAATGCAGAATAGAGAAATTGGTCTAAGGTATGGATATGAGACTTTCTAGAACTCTGATACAAGGAAGCAAGGAAAACAGTCCACTGTGAGGTCATGTTTGAGGATAGAAAAACCATGCTGAATTGCTTTCAAGTTCTGTGAGTCTTGAATAGAAATGGCGAGTCTCAGGGATGGGAGAGTTGTAGACAGAGAGGATTGTGCCTAGCTTAAGTAAGCATGTAGACTAATAATTAATTCTCAATATGGAGAAAATAAGCAAGGACACTTAGAGGCCCATTCTCAAGTGAATATGTTGATAGAGATTAAGTCTGATGCAGACAATAGAATGTAGGGACATGCCTAAGTACAATGTGAAGTGTTGAACAAGGATAGTGTGGAAGCACTGATTAGGGAGACAACATAAGAAGAAAACCCAGGAGCTTGATTGAGTAGGTGGGGGGAAACAATATTGTTGAAAGTGAGCCTTACATAAAAGTGATCTATGTAAGTGCACTATTGTGAAAGGCTAGTGAGAGCGAGTTTTGTGTGTAAAGGCTGAAAGCACCTAAGAAGAAATGATGTGACCTCGAGAGCACCACTGTGTGTGTTTTAGGCTGAATTTTCCTATGTTGTCTATGTTAAACGCTGAAGAACCTATGAGCTCTATAAGGTTGAAGTGCTTTTGTGTTGTGAGAAAGGCCAAAAGTGTTAGCATTGTGGGTGAAGTAAGGACGAGAGCAGACTATGTACTGAGGAGTGCAGATGGATGAGAGCTACCATATGTTGATGAAGAAAAGAGGATGAAGCTGTGTGGGTGGAGATGAGTGAATGTTGTTAAAGTAGATTAGAATGTTGCAGAGTGATACAAAGTGAGCAAAAATCAAAACTATTATCAAGCAGAGTGGTTGCCAAACTACAGATAACGTCTAGTTCGTATTTGAATGTGGGTTGGTGCTTGCATAAAGGAAGTTGGTGCTTCCATTCTCTAGTGGGTTCTTGAGAATTCTTGGGGATTAGTGCTTACTATTAGTCGTTTCTAGAAAAAAAACAAAGGGATTTGGTGCTTCCTATGAGTGGGTTCTCACAAAACAGATTGATGTAATAGAGTAGGAGCTCTTATTTACATCAATAACAACAACATGCTTTGTGGTTTTTTCCTGAAAGGGGTTCCACATGAAAAACCTTGTGTCTATGTGTATGATGCTTATGGTTTGTTTGCTTATGTGTTGAGTTTATGTTGTTGTGATATTATATACTGCTACTGGTTATATGGTTCGATGCGAAGTTTAAATAAGAAAAGTAAATTGGCATAAAGAAGTAAAAATTAACCTTAATACTAATTCACCCACCCTCTAAGTATTATCATTGTTTCCCAACAATTGGTATTGGAGCCACATTCTTTCAGAAATAGCTTAATTTATAGAAGGAAGATTAAAGGGAATCAATGGCTAATGGAGTTCGGCTAGCAATAGAAGAAGTTCCATTCTTAGATAGATCATGCAATGAGCTTTGGTATGAAATATGGAAGGTTAGAATGGAAGCCTACTTGATGTCCCTAGATTTTGATATATGGCTCTTTCTTTTGAATGGATAAAACAACGAGAAAGCCAAGGAGTTCATCCTGCGAGGGCTATTTAAGTCAGATGTTGATGAAGTAAGACATTGTGAGTTAGCAAAGGAAGTGTTTAATAGATTGCAATGTTTGCATGGTGGAGATAGCCATGAGGGTCAAGGATAGGCTAAGGAGCCCTGCTACTCTGGAAATGAGCCAGAACAGGGTAATGTTGCTGCTCATCACATTTTTGTTGATGGGGAATAAGTCTCAGAAGATAGATCATGTTGCTCAGAATATAGCACCTTTGGTGGTGAAGAAAATGATCTAGTTGAAAGGATATTTTCCAGAAATAGGTTTTCCTCGGTTCTAAAGGAGTCAAGAACATATCAGAGGAAGTTTTCAAGCAAGATGAGAAACTAAAAGTCTATGAGCTTAAGAATGGAAAGTTGAGCAAATCATTATTTTAACTAGATTCTCAACAAGAAGAGGATAGCAGACTCATTAGGATGTTAACCCATGAGTTGAGTGGAAAAGAATCTTGCTGTGGGAGACAAAAAAATGAGGTAGTCTCATTGAGACATGACTTAGAAAAGTAAAATAAAGAGTTATCTCAACATTAGAAGCTTGAAGGTTCCAACAAAAAAAAGGAAAGGTGGTTGGATAGCAACTGTAGTAAGGAAGACATTAAAAACAAGAGAAGAAGAACTAGCACCAACATCTAGAGCAACAGAAGCCCAAGCATATGCAGCAGCAGGTGCAGTAGAAGCTGAAGCTGTAGCAGCAACAAGTGCAACAAAAGAGGGCAAGGAAGTTGTAAGGAAGAGAGAAAGCTAGTAATGCAAACTATCATAGAGGGCACATGAGTAGCCAGTAGAGAACCCCTCCTCTTCAATGACAAAACCTTCAGAGAAAAGGTAACTTATGTCTACAAAAGGTAATTTTATGGTTTTTGTTTTTCTTGCAATACTTATGGAGATAAATCCATAAACTATAGATGTCACACAAGGAAACTAAATGTTTTTTGTAGTATCAACCCAAGGATGTACAAAAAAGTTGAAAGAAGGCATGTTGGCCTAAAGAGTATTTTTGACAAAAAGGATGTCAAAAGGGTAACTCCTCTGCCTCGGTCTTAAGCCAAATTAGATGTTATGATTATGGCAATCTCGGGCATAAGAGAGATGACTGAAAAAATGAGAAGATACATAATTATTCTCAGCATATGCATGTCAATGTAGCAACTCAAAATTTTGAAGACAAGGAGAAATAATACCATAGAAACATACTCATATGTCTTCAATGCTCTGGGTCAACAAAGAAAAGTGCAGAGAAGGAAGAAGTCAAAAGATTAATCCTCCTACTCTTGTGAAAAACCCTTCTGAAAGGAAGAGAGGCTCTAGGTGGATTTGGGTGAAGAAAGAGGAGTTGAATGAAAAGTTTACTCTACCCAGGTGCAGCTGAGAGAAAACCTAAACTGGAGAAAAAAAGAAGCAATATCGGAATGCTTCTATCAAAACTTAACCTTTAAAGTTCTGGAGGAAGGATGAGGATGATCTACTCAAGGGGAGTAGATCTTTTGTTTCTCTTGAGTAAAGGAAGAGAAGGGTCTTAAGGGAGGTTGAGTAAGTCAGATGCAAGAGGCTAAGAAGATGAACATAATGACACATATAATTAATGAATGTGGAATGTAGCCAACATGAGGAGTACAAAAAAATATCTCTTGTTGTGGGAAGAAGATGGGATGCAGTGGAAGTGTGGAATGACAGGAATCTAACATTAAAACAGGTGCACAGGATCAATCCCCACATAAAGGCAAGGAAGATTTTTAGGAGATCAAGGAGCATTGGATTAGGGGGAGCTACTTTGATAAGCAATAGTAGGTAGCAATGGGCATCCTCATAAAGGAAGATTTTTGTTCAAGGAAATATTTTCATCTTTGATGAAACACTCTTATTTCATTTAAGTTTTAAGTTGATAATGTATAACAGTCTTGTGTTCATAAAACACAATTTGCATGTGATTTTTTCATGTCCCTTAACCCTCACTCAATATAGCTATGTCAATTGGTTGTGATGGGATCATGTTGAGTAACCATGTGTGAAAATGGACATTTATTTTTGAGAAAAGAAATAGCAGAGTTTTCTTGGTACAATGTTCCATTTATATCAACTCTTTGATGCAATTGGTGTAATTTGCGAAGAAGCCCCCATAGTATGAGAATGATCTCAAGGGGAGAAGTGGAGATTCTCAATAAAATGAGATCAGTCTTAGAACCAACAACAACAACGAAGAAGGGACATCCAAATGCATCATTATAACTTGGTATTTGTAGCAGCAGCAATACCATCCATAGTATAATGGGTATCAATATTTTTTATACAAACGATGCATTGGTGGACAGAGTAAACAACCAACAACCATAAGGTGTCCAAAACTGCAAGGACAAATTAGAGGTAGTATATTTTCAAGGGGAGCATGTTACATTTTCCAAGTTTATGGAGAAGTAGTAGTGGTAGTCCTGGTAGAGAGGTCTACGATGCAAAATGCACATCCTGACATTTAGACTCTGGTCCTCACAGTCAGTGAGGGCATGGGGAGAGAAAGGGAGCTTGTAGCCCCTTTCCATTGTTTTCAAAGGGAGAGAAATGTTATGGATAAGTTGTGATGGCAAGAAGGAAATTAGTGTCTCACGCCATGAGATGTGTGGAAGAAGCTTGAGGTTTGGCCATCACTTGGACGAGAAGAGGATGGTGTGTTGCCATCAATGCCAAAGGGGCAGATTGTTGGATAGTTGACATTGTGTGCATGGTTAGTGGCCTTGAGAAGGCATATGCAACTGTGTTAGTGTCGATGTCAATAGTTATGGTGTTGAGTTGTGTTGGGAAGTTGGATTTCCTAACAACTAGCACGTGCGTTGGCATTAATGTCAGCGAGACAAGTTTGGTTGCTTGTTGTAGTATATGTTGATATTGATTGTTCAGGAGGAATCTCTTGGTAGTTGCAGGCTTCATGTAGAAAATCTTCATAGTAGCAAGCTTATTAGAAAATCCATAAAATGATAATTATAGTGATGGCCAAGGATGGAAGTCAATGGGAGCTACAACCCTCATGCTAAAGACACATTGTGGGTGTGTTTCCCAACTATCTAAATTTTTCATGAAAAAAAGATTGGTAGTGCGTTTAGAGCCATATTTTGAGGTAGAAGGTGAGCTCAAAGGATAATTATATCCTCTCCCTTGTAAATTTCTCAGGAAGATATTTCCAATGCTATGTGGAAGTCCAAAAATGGACTTATGGTTCAAAATCTATGACTTGCTAAAATTCAGGTGTTTAAAGCCTTAAGCAAGGAGGAACATCGCATATCGGAGTAGCAACAATCTGCCATATTGGAAATTAGAAATTAGAGGTCATAGTAATTGAGAATCGAAGGTTTTAAGGTGCATCGCACAGTGAATGTAATTTTCTGATTAGCGATTATAGATCTCGCATATCAGAAGTCCCAACGATATCAGTGATTGCATATCAGAGAATTAGGAAGCATGGCATATTGGTGATAACACATATTGGAGGTCCCAATAAATTGAAATAGGCAATTGGAGGATCAATGGTGCATCACAACAACAATGTGTGATATGTGATTTGTGATATCGCATATCAGAGGTCCCAACAGTCGGTGCACAATGATGCATCAAAGATCGACAATCGACAGTTTCATATATGATAACCATTGGAATTCACCGATCAGTTAAGCCTTAGGTCACCTCCTTTGGTCCTGTGGTGTGAAATGCAAGGGGAAAGGGCTAAGTAGTAGGGAGCTAGGAAATGATGTCGGAGCATGAAGCTTGAAGACAAAGGGCTTCGAATTTTATTCGAAAAATATAAAAAAGTTTACAAGCAAAGGAGTGGGATCCTTTAGCTGTCACTTTACAAAGCTTTCTAGATAGGATTTGAGCTAGAATTCAGGGATTTGGATTATCTTGTAATTAATTCAAGTAGTTAGTCTTAGTTGATATTCCCGAGGAGAATATCCTGCAAATTAGATAGGATTAGGCAATTTCGATCCATTGATTTAGGATGTGGTTGTTGTATGTACATGTATTTATGTAAGTTTTCAATTAATGTAAAGGGATTTGATTGTGGAGGATTGGACTGTAAAATTTGAAGTCTCTTTGTGACTCTGTGTTTTCTGCACATGAATGGTCAATCTCGAAGGTTTTAGGTTTCCTTCGAAATATTTCTGAATACTGTTGATTTCTAGTTCGGACTCTTTAGAATTAGAGTTTTGTATACTATTGTGTTATCGTGTTTAAATCTTCACTCATTGTGTATTAAATAGTTTGGATATGTTTTGAGAAATATAACTTACAGACATGCTAAACTTGGCGGAAGTGCAAATTCTTGGCAGAACGAAGGAAACCCTGACAAAATTTGTGAGAACCCCAGGAGAAGATTTGAACTATCTAATCGATAGGCAATAGATCTAGTGGTGATTGCGTGCTAACAAGCATGGATGTTAATTAAAAAAATGGATGCGATAAATTATAAAATTGAGTTAATAGCTTAGTTAATCGTGATCGTTTGCTTTAAGGAGTCAGATCTAACGGTGATCATGTCGAAAAATGCATGGGTGTTAATATAAATTTCGGATGCGATATTTTATCAAATGTGGTTTAATCTAGTTGAATTTCAGATCGATCATAGTTGTTCATTAATAAGGGATGAGATCCGATGGATATTGCTCCGGAATATGCACGCAGATTAACTTAAATTTTGGATGTGAGAAGGCTATGAACTGTAGTTGTATTTCCTTTCAGTTTCGTGGGAAATGTGAAGGTTTTCCATATATCGAGTAAATTAACTAGTTCTGCTATTTTTAATAGAATAGATAAAAATGGAGGTTGAAGACTGATTCTCCAAAGGAAACTGAAGAAGAAATTCCAACTGAGATTGAGGACATCGTTTCTGGTTTTGAACGATTATCCTTAACACCTGTAACTAGCCCACCATTATTGGTATCAGAGCACCTTATTGACACTGATCAGGACCTCAAAGATCAGAGAAAGAAATCCAACATGGATTTCAAAGTTGGAGGAAGACGTGGTGGTGGTCGAAGAAGAGGAAGACCAGTTGCAAATGCTGAAGTGTTGGAAGCTATGAAACATATGCAAGCTATATTAGAAGCAGTGGAAATGGGAAATCAAGGAGATGAAGGTGATGGAGATGTCAGTGAGCCTGAAGTTGAAGCTACAGAAGGAGAGGAACATGCATAAGTTACTCTTGAAATGAGATTCTTTAAATCAATGTTGGGATCCACATCTAAACCCAAACTTGAGGGTGCAGTTTATACAGAAGGTTTAAACCCTGAGGAGTTGATAGAATGGATTAATAGCATGGATAAATTCTTTGATTACGAAGAAATGGAAGAAGGAAAGAGAGTGAAATTTGTTGTCACAAAATTGAAAGGACATGCAACACTTTGGTTGGATGGAGTGCAGGTAGAAAGAAAAAGACTTGGTAAGCAGCCAGTTAAAAATTGGAACAGGATGGTGGAAAAGTTGAGAGGTAAGTATTTTCCAAGTCATTATCAACTTTCATTATATAGATAGATGTAGAATCATAGATAAAGGTCTTTGACAGTGAAAGAATACACAAAGGAATTTTACAAAGTGAGTATAAGAGCTAGACAAATTCAAGATACAGACGAGAAGGTTGCAAGATATATAAATGGTCTCAGAATGGAGATCCAAGATGAGATAAGTGTGTTGTCTCCTAAAACAGTAGAAGAGGCTAGGAAGCAATCTGCCAGAAGTAGAGGTACTTTACAAAGAAGAGGAAGTCAAAGTGGTAGAGGAAGATCTACAACACCTAGAGATGGAGCTAGCAGCAGCTCAAGTCAGCATACACCCACAGAAGGTGATGCAAGTGGTAGAAGGAGTTTTTTCATAGAAAGATGAGGCAGAGGTAGAGGCAGAGGAAGAGAAATAAGGTGTTATAGATGTAATAAGCTGGGACACAGAGCCTATGAGTGCCCAGAAAATGCAGGAACAAATCAGAGAAATGTAATTTTTGCTCAGATTGAAGAGGAAGTAGCAAAGGTTCCATAAGAAGAAAATATACTAGAGAAAGGGGAATCTCTGGTAATTAACAAAGTTTTGTTAAAACCAACAAAGGAAGTTGTTGAACTAGCACATAGAAAGACTTTGTTCAGGATTGTGTGCAAGGTTCAAGGAAAATGTTGTCAAATGATAATTAATAGTGGCAACACTGATAATATGGTCTCTACAGAAGTGGTGGAAAAGTTGAAATTAAAGACAAAGACACATCCAACACCTTACAAGGTGTCATGGATTCAAAAAGGACATTAGTTGTTAGTGAATGAACAGTGTGAAGTGGAGTTGCAGTTGAGCAAATACAAAGACAAAATTCTGTGTGGTGTGATGCCTATGGATGTGTGTCACATATTGTTGGGAAGACCTTGGTAGTATGACAAAGGAGCTATGCATGATGGGAAAAAGAACACATACAATTTTAGAAAAGATTGTATTAATCATACATTTTTGCCTATGGAATAAGATGATGCATCAAGAAAAAATAATCCAAAGACTCTATTACTGAGTGGAAAAGAATACTTGCAGTAGATTGAAGAGGATGAGGTAAATTTTGCATTGATTTGAAAACCCAAGGTAATAATTATTTCCACTTAAATTTCTGATTTTCCAATTGAAATTCAAGAGATGTTG
The DNA here is from genome assembly GCA_000404065.3 of Pinus taeda. Taxonomy (NCBI): domain Eukaryota; kingdom Viridiplantae; phylum Streptophyta; class Pinopsida; order Pinales; family Pinaceae; genus Pinus; species Pinus taeda. The sequence goes on along the minus strand of APFE030327396.1, from coordinate 240,582 downwards.
GAGAATTATTGTGATATCATTATAGATGATTTGCCTAATGAGTTACCACCCATTGGAAAAATCAGCCATCATATAGATTTGATTCCAGGAGAAAATCTACCAAATAAAGCAACTTATAGGATGACTCCCACAGAAAATGAAGAAATCAGAAAATATGTTCAGAAATTGTTAGATAAAGGACTGGTTAGAGAGAGTTTGAGTCCTTGTGCATTGCCAATAATGTTGATTCCAAATAAGGATGGAGGCTGGAGAATGTGCACTGATTCAAAAGCAATCAAATAAGGATTAGAGAAGGAGATGAATGGAAAACCTCTTTTAAAACAAATGAAGGACTGTATGAATGGATGGTAATGCCTTTTGGGTTATCAAATGCTCCTAGTACATTTATGAGGCTTATGAATGAAGTGCTGAAAGAATTCATTGGTAAATTTGTAATAGTATATCTGGATGATATATTAGTTTACAATAGATCTAAAGAGGAACATATGAGACATCTAAGTTATGTCTTACAGAAGCTGCAACAAGAAAAGTTACTGCTAAATTTAAAGAAATGTTCATTCATGAAGGAAGAGTTGGTATATTTGGGATTTTTTGTTTCTGCTGATGTATTAAAGATGGATCCAGAGAAGATAAATGCAATATTAGAGTGGCCTTCACTGAAAAGTGTTTTTGAGGTAAGAAGTTTTCATGGTCTTGCTAGTTTTTATAGAAAATTCATAAGGAATTTTAGTAAGATAAATGCTTCTATTATTGATACTATAAAGAAGGATAAACAACCATTTAAATGGACTGTTGAAGTAGAAAATAAATTCTAGATATTGAAAAGGAAGGTCATTGAGAAACCTATTTTAATTTTTCTTGATTTTAATAAACCTTTTCAAGTGAAATGTGATGCTAGTGGAGAAGCTATTGGCACTACTTTAAGTCAGGAGGACAAACCTATAGCTTATTTCAGTGAAAAACTGAGTGAATCAAAGAAGAAATATTCTTCTTATGATAAGGAATTTTATGTAGTTGTACAATCATTGAAAAGGTGGAGAAATTACTTGATGTCCAAGGAGTTTATAGTTTATCTAGACAATCATGCATTGCAGTACATTATGCAACAGCCGAAGCTTAGTCAGAAACATGCAAAATGTGTAGAATATCTTCAAAGTTTTAATTTTGTACTGAAGCATATAAATGGCCAATCAAACAAATTAACAGATGCCTTACGCAGAAAAAGTATCCTAGTTCAGGAAAGTCAAATTCAAGTGTTGGGTTTTGATTTTCTTAAGGAATTATATGAGAAAGATTTAGATTTTAAAGAGGAATTTGAAGCTTGTAAAAATCTTGTTTTGTTAGACAGAAGTAAGTGGCTAGATTTTTTCTTGCAACAAGGGTTGTTGTTTAAAAGAAATTAGTTGTGCATACCAAATTGTTCTATGAGAGAAAATTTAATCAAGGAGAAACACATTGGTGGACTTGGATGACATTTTGGTGCAAACAAGAATTATGAGTAGTTGAATCGGTTTTATTTCTGGTCGAAGATGAGATATGAAGTGGAGAAGTATGAGAGAAATTATAAAGTCTGTCAGTATGCAAAGGGAAGGAGCCGAAACATAGGTTTGTATGTTCCATTACCTATTCCAGATAGACCTTGGGATATGGTCAGTATGGATTTTGTTTTGGGTTTACCAAAAGCTCAAAGAGGAAATGATTCAATTTATGTTGTGGTTGACATATTTTATAAAATGGCACATTTTATTCCATGTTATAAAACCAATGATGCTACTCACATTGCTAATCTATTTTTTAAGGAGATTGTAAGGTTGCATGGATTACCTAAGAGCATTGTTTCAGACAGAGACGCCAGATTTCTAGGTCATTTCTGGAGGACCTTGTGGAAGAAACTTGGTACTAAACTGAGTTTCAACTCAGCTTATCATCCTCAGACTAATGGACAGACTGAATTTGGAAACAGAAGCTTGGGTAATCTTTTGAGAAGTCTTGCAGGTGAACATCCAAAACAGTGGGATCAAATTTTGGCATAGGCTGAATATGCTTATAGTGATTCTCCTAACAAGAGTACAAGGCAGAGTCTATTTCATATAGTTTATGGAATGCACCCAAGAGGAGTGTCTGAATTAAGAGACTTTGGAAAAGCTGAAATGAGAAGTGCTAAAGGAGAAGATTATGCTTCATAGATTCAAGCAATACATGAACAGGTAAAACAACAGTTACAAGATAACAACATAAAGTATAAGCGCAAAGCAGATTTGAAAAAGAGAGAATTTGATTTTGAGGTTGGAGATTTGGTTTTAGCACACCCGAGGAAGGAAAGATTTCCAAAAAGGGAGTATAACAAGTTAAAATTTAAGATAATTGGACGATGCAGAGTCTTGAGGAAATTTTCTACAAATGCATATGAAATTTAATTATCCCCTGATATTGGAATATCTCCAATTTTCAATGTTGCTGATTTGTATAGGTATAAAAGTGGAAATGCAGAGGATACAACAAAAGATAAGGAAGAACAAAAGGTTGATTGGGTAAATGGTTACCTACAGTAAAGGAATTACAGGCAGAGAAGGTATTGGATAAGAAATTGTTTAAAAAGACAAGAGGATAGGAGCATTTTCAATATTTGGTCAAGTGGAAAGATCAACCAATTGTTGATGCTACCTAGATGACAGATGCCATGCTACAGAAGTTGGGTAGTTTTATAGAAGAGCTCATGGATAGGAGCCCATGAAGAATTTTTTCCTCAGAAGTATGATGTGGGAGAATGATGCTTGAAGGCAAAAGGCTTCAAATTTTATTCCAAAAATACAAAAAAGGTTTACAAGCAAAGGAGTAGGATCCTTTAGTTGTCACTTTACAAAGCTTTCTAGATAGGGTTTGAGCTAGAATTCCGGGATTTGGATTATCTTGTAATTAATTCAAGTAGTTAGGCTTAGTTGAGATTCTCAAAGAGAATATCATGCAAATTAGATGGGATTAGGAAGTTGCATTCCATTGATTTAGGATGTGGTTGTTGTATGTACATGTATTTATGTAAGTTTTGAATTAATGTAAAGGGATTTGACTGTGGAGGATTGGATTGTAAAATTTGAAGTCTCTCTGTGTCTCTGTGTATTTTGCACATGAATGGTCAATCTCGGAGGTTTTAAATTTCCTCCAAAATATTTTTGAATACTGATGATTTCCAGTTTGGACTCTTTAGAATTAAAGTTTCATATAATATTGTGTTAATGCATTTAAATCTTCACTCAATGTGTATTAAATAGTTTGAATATGTTTTAAGAAATATAACTTACAAATGGGCTTATCTTGGCGGAAGTGCAAATTCTTGGCGAAACGAAGGAAACCCTGACAAAAAATCATGAGAACCTTAGGAGAAGATCTGAACTGTCCGATTGAGAGTCAATAGATCTAATGATGATCACTTGCTAACGAGCACAGACGATAATTCCAAACACCAACGCGATAAATTATAAAACTGAGTTAATAGCTCAGTTAATCGTGACTGTCCGCTTGAGGGAGTCAGATCCGATGATGATTGCATTGAAAAATTCATGGGAGTTAATATAAATTTCAAATGCGATATTTTATCAACTATGGTTTAATCCAGTTGAATTATGGATCGATCACAATCATTCATTAAGAAGGGACAAGATCCGACGGATATTGCTCCAGAATATGCATGCGGGCTAACCTAAATTTCAGACCCGAGAAGGCTATGAACTGCAGTTGTATTTCCTTTCGGTTCCATGGGAAAGGTGAAGGTTTGCCATATATCCGGTAAATTAACCAGTTATGCTATTTTTAGAAGAATAGATAAAACTGGAGGCTGATAACTGATTTTCCAAAGGAAACTCGAGAAGAAGTTCCACCCGAGCTTGAGGAGATCATTTCTAGTTTTGAAAGATTATCCTTAACACCTGCAACTAGCCCACTAGGAAAGCAGAGATCAACGATCGACAGTTTTTTGTTTTTGGCACAATGACACAAATGAAAAACACTGATAACGAGGGCTCCAATATGTGTTAGAACTTGCTTGTGATGCTAATAAGAAAACAAAGGCGTATAGCTTTAACACAAGGAGAAAGATCCCCGACAGAGTTTAAAGGATTTGGTGCCTCAAGTCTGAGCCATTGGTCCTATGGTAGAAATTTGATAAAGGGGCTACATCGAAAAAAGTGCCAAGAACGATCAGAATACATTGGTTTCACATGTTTGGTTGTGAATGAAGTTTCGATAGAGGAAAAGTCCTTGATAGTGAAATGTGGTGTAAATCCTCTAATAAAGAAGCAATACTAAGGTGTATTGATGGCATATGGGTCGGAAGCTATAAGATTGAATGTAGAATAGAGGAATTGGTCTAATAGATGGATAGGAAACTGTCTAGAACTATGGTACAAGGAAACAAGAACGACAATCCACAATGAGGCCATGTCTGATTATAAGGAAGCCATGTTGAACTGATGTCAAGCTTTGTGAATCCTGAATAGGCATGGAGAGTTTTAGTGATGGGAGAGCTATAGACAGAGAGGATTGTGGCTAGCTTGAGTAAGCAGGTGGACTGAGAATTAATTATTAGTATGGAGAAAATAGTTATGATAGTCAGAGGCCCATTCTCAAGTGAATGCATTGGAGAACATCATGTCTGATGCAGATAGTAGAATGCAGTGCCATGCCTAATACAATGTGCAGTGCTCATCAAGGATAGTGCGGAAACATGAATCGGGGAGACAACAGAGGAACAAAATATAGGAGCTTGATTGAGAAGGTGAGGGAAAACAATATTGTTGCAAGTGAGCCTTAGAGAAAAGCACTCTGTGTAAGTGCACTACTGTGAAAGGCTAGGTGAGAGCCAGTTTTATGTAAAGCACGAAAGTGCCTAAGAAGAAAAGAAGTGACCTTGAGAGCAACACTCTCTGTGTGTTCGGCCAAATTTTCCTGTGTGATTTGTGTTAAAGGCTAGAGAGCTTGTGAGCTGTGTGTAAGGTTGAAGTGCCTGTGCACTATGGGAAAGGCCAAAGTGCCCATGTTGTGTGAAATATGGCCAAGAGTTGAGCTTGTGATGTGTGAAGCAAGGCTGAGAGTAGACTGTGCGCTAGTGAGTGTAGAAGGTCGAGAGCTATAATATGCTGATGAAGAGTAGAGGACATAGCTGCGTTGGTGGAGATGAGCAACTACTCTTAAAGTAGATCAGAGTGTTGCAAAGAGAAATAGAGTGAGCAGAAATCAAAGTTGTTATTAGGTAGAGTGGTTTCCAAACTATAGAGAACATCCAGTTCTTATTTGAATGTGGGTTGGTGCCTGCATACAGGAAGTTGGTGCTTCCATTCTCTAGTGGGTTCTTGAGAATGCTTGGGGGTGGGTGCCTCCTGCAGCTTGGTGCTTGCAACAAATCCTAAGGTCGGTGCTTCACATGGTGCTTCTGGTAAGATAGACAAGTGTCTACAACAAGAGGAAGTTGGTGCCTCTTTCTAGTCAGTTCTAGCAAACAATCTAAGGGAGTTGGTGATTCCTGTGAGTGGGTGCTCATAAAATAGATTGATGTAATAAATAAGAAGATACTATTTACATCAATAAAAACAACAATATTTGTGTTTTTTTCCCAAAAGGGTTTCCATGTGAAAAATCTTGTTTCTATGTGTATGGTGCTTATGATTTGTTTGCTTGTGTGTTGATTTTATGTTGCTTCCATATTATATACATATTATATACTCTTATTGGTTATATGGTTTGAAGTGAAGTTTAAATAAGAAAAGTAAACTGGCATAAAGAAGTAAAAATTATCCTTAATACTAATTCACCCCCCTATTAGTATTATCATTGTTTCCCAACACATGCACACACACACACACACACACATGTTACAATTCAAGGGTGTAGTATGAAGTTTAAACGATAGAAAAAGAAAATATAATTACCAAGTTGCTGCACCCAATACGTATTTTTAGCGCCTCCTCTTTAGCATGTGGTTAACGACCAGATGCACCATATTTATCTCTAACTTGATCAACAACCCAACTGTTAGGGCATGTCATTGGCATATTTTCTTTTAAATGATGAACATAAGGTACACTGATACCATTCAATAGTTTGAATTCTTTTGAACCAATTTTCCATTTCCTCCTCTTATCTTCGTACAATGATACCCACGATTGTGTCCTTGCCATATTGTAAAGAATGAATTTTGTTGATGGCTTCAATTTCTGAATTCACAAATGATCAAATCAAACCAACATATATATATCTTTATTATATCTATATATATATAATATATATATATATAATATTATATATATATATATATATATATAATATATATTAGCACGTATGAGATCAAAATATGCATTATATGAAGTTCAATGTCAATAGGTATTGTGTACTAATTTGACAAATGATAAGCATACACTTACTCTTTATCATGTGCCTCTTTCCATTTGTTTCAAAAACCCCCCCTTATCTCTTGTCTTCATCCCTTTCGCTGTCCCAAATCATCGTACCTAGTGTGTTTTCAATCTACTTGATGTTCTCACAATAATAATAGAAAGACTCATATGATATATACCCCTCTACCATAGGCCCCTCGGGTTTTTCCCTTTTTCGAACAAAACCTTTCAATTTCTTCATGTACATGTCTAAGAAGAACATCTAATGACAACAAATAACCCCAACCAATTCAACCTCATATACTAGGTGAATTAGAAAATGAAGCTACAAGTCCATGAAACTCATTGGCAACTCCTTCTCAAAAATACAAACAATCTCAGTGATCTCTTCACACCACCATGGAATGCTATCCATATGAATCTCCTTTGATGTGATCCAACGTACAAATGCAAATAATTTAGATATGACATGTCATAGGTCTTGGGGAAGTCATGGTTCACACATCCATGCATGAGTAGAGGATAGTGAAACTACACAGTAAATAGTACATTATACAAAAATTAATTATAAAATATCCCATTACATAAAAAAAAATTGTGTTTTTGACATACGTACTTTTAGAATGTTCAAATGCTCATGTGATTTCAAACCCAACAAACGATATTCCACAGTGAAGCAGTGTCGTAGTGAAGACCCATATAGAGAAGGCATCCTCACACTCATTATAACTTCCTTTTCCAAAGAAAGATTATATTTTTCTAAAATCCATGGGACATCATCTTCTTTGAAGGACCAAGAGGGACCAACCTCTCCTCTACTTTCTTGTCTTGGCCAATGTTTCTTTTTAGTTTTCGAAGAAATAAGATCTCTCCTAAGAGTTAATGCATCAGTTTCTTTTGATGATATGTGCCTCCATAGAGAATATGAAACATTTTTAAATATATATGCATGGGATAGAGTAAGTGGAAAATCTTAAGATGCTCCCAATATGGAATCTCATAAAAGACATATTTCCTTTTAATCCCAATGCAAAATTTGTTGACATATGTGTTGGCATAGAGGGTCATGACCCAGGTTTAGAGTTAGTTGCACCAACCAACAAAACTATACACTACTGGCCCTTTCAGCATCAACCCGTGTAGCGCAAGCTGCAGTCTCACCAGAAGCAGTATGGGGAGATGCAACAACAAAGTTTCTGCATCTAGATACTAGTGTGATGTCTTTTAGCGCCTTGGATCCACCTTCGTGTAGATCGATAAACTCTTAGGGCACGTTACTGTAAATATGTTAAAACAGCATTCAGACCTTCGTGAAGGTCCATGATCAGTCTTTGTGGACCTTTAACAGTCGATTTATATACCTACGGGCATCAGAAAATAAATCTTAAATTGGTATTCAAGTAGATCTATTTAAGTCATTAATAACCTTAAGACGAATCACTAGAGTCTTCATGAAATTACTTAAACATGAATTGTGTAGCATTCACTCAATATTTAATAATGCAAATCATTCATCAATGGCATACAAGTTAAATAGACATGAACAAAAATACTCAATAATTCTTCAGTAACTTGTCTATATTGATCTTAATTTAGAGATTACAGACTCAAAGTGCCCTATGCATACAACTGCAAGGGTCCGCACACTCAGTTGCGGACTCTAGCAAGGCCTCCACACACTCAGCTGTGAAGTCTACCCAGTCCTCTGCGCACTCAGCTGCAGAGCCTTTCTTCTTCTATCTAAGTGCAGGAAGAAGAACCTTCCTACCCTAGCTTCTTCAATCAACCTAATTCCTTATCTTTTCTGTCCTTCATTCTATCTAGCTTTTTTTGCTAAGACTCACTATTTATAAAAAAATTTCATAGAATGCCATGGTCAATGGGCCATGGGTGAATCTCAAAAACCAACTCAAAACATATCCAAAATAAGGGGCTAAGCCCTTTTGACTCCTAATCATCTACACGATCAACATCCACAAATCGTGGAGACTTTACATTATTTACCAAATTGTACCAAAATTTTGGTTTCCTTCACCCAGACTAACTTAGGGGACCCCATCCCAATAGCCCCCCAACACAAATATCATGACTCACCCAGGAGTTACTCTGTTGGCATCGCGATCTTTCTGCAAACATTCCCCAGCTCCACGTGGATTATTGCAACTTCACTAGTGCTTTGTGTTGTTGCTTGTTGAACCTCCTCGGCCAACTTTTTAGCGCATGCGCCTTCTATTGCCAGCCGCATCATCTGCTGCATCTACTGTAGTCCCTTAAGCTTATCTTGAATGGAGAGCATGATTTGATAACCCTCATCCAGCCAAGGCTGCAACTAGGCCTTTAGTAAGGACTCTTTCTTTTGTGCTTCCTCTACCTGTGCCAGTAGCTGCTTTCCTTCTTGTAACTTGGCAAGGCACTTTTCTGGTGCTAAGGTGTACACAGTTGCCCTGACCTCATCATATTAGTGGTGCATCTCCCTTACCTCTATGTTTAATATTTGTAGGCTCAGATTCTCCTGCAAATTGGTCAATATCTCCATAGCTTTATCAAACAATGCCACATAGTTAGTGACTGTGGTATCCAAGGTAGCCATGCCTTCCTTAATTGTGTTTGTGTACTGCTCTCGAACCCTAGGCGGAGTCGTGGAATGCGACTTTAACTACAACTTTGAAATATTCATGTTGAACTCGAAAGTGACTCATCAAAATTATGATCTAGCTTCACGCACACCAACGACTAATTTTCTGATTTTTTGGCTTCCAGTTGTGCATCCTCCGGGATGTGAAGTTCAGGAACTGCCTTAGATGCCTATGCTAGTGCTGACTCCAGACTGGAACTACATGCCTAGAGTGCCTCATTTTCCTCGAGAGCCTGCATCTTCTCAATGAACATTTGCCGATTGTTGACTTTGAACTCACCGGCAACAATGAGTACTCGTTGTTCTCTGATCCTAAGCTCTTCCACGACCCCCTCATGTAATGAATGTAGAGACTCCAGTGACAACGTGGAAAGGTTTAGTCCCATGTTTTTGACTGTGTGAAGCATGGTGCACTGCTCATCCATTTCTGCGCGAGTTGACCCTTCAAGCAAATGGAAGATTTTGACATCCTGCGGCTAGGCCATCTCTGCGACTACACTCTTTACTCATGCTTGAATAGCTTGTGCACTGATCGCCTTCCAGACATCTTCCTGAATTTTAGTTGCTTGGAGCTGCAACTTACACAAATCCTTCTAGACGCCCCCAAGCATCTGTATGTATTGCTGCTCGAACTACTGCAACCCTTTTGTTGTGGTGTCCCAAATTTTATCGTCGATCTCATTGAGATCACCCTCTATTAATACCATGGGATCAACCCATGTTTTTTCATATTTCTTCTTCTTTTGTGTTCCACCCTTCTACTCCGTGCCACGTCTTTTCAAAATAAAGGGGGTGCTCTACCCTTCATCACCTTCAGCACCTTGTCCTGAAAGCTCTTCTTCCTCTGTCTCCAGTGAAGGTGACTTACCACTTTTCCATGAATCACGATGCTCTTTTTTCACCTTCTCCTTAGTAGCACGTTCTTGCACTATGCAAGATTTTTTTGTAGCTTCCTTCTTTTTCTGTTCTACTAGGATACACACATCTTTCTTAGTGGCCTCCTTTCTTTTCTGTGTAGCAAAACTTTCCGTCCCCATGCTTGTTCCAACATCAGCTTCTCACAAGGTGTCAAGCAGTAAAAAGGGTCTTTTCCACCTCTATTTACCCTACATTAATTATCAATCCAGGTACAATTTGTTATCTCAAAAAGTGTACTCAGTCTGAGGCGGTCACTTGTCAAGAGTAATGCTAGTAGTAAAGTGCTTTTGCAAAAGTAAGTATATATAGAAAACAAACCTCTAAATGTAATGGCAAGAACTAGAAATGCTTGCGACTAAATCATTTATTTAAGAAACTACATCACTTCATCAGTCAAGGGTGCAGTAATAATAACTCTTCCCTTTGTAAACTGATGAAATTGAAAACCAATCAAGGAAAAGATCATCAATCTGGGAACTGGAAAACAATAGTCAATGTTCACTACAGTTTCAAATCATTCTTTTCACACCAAAACAATGATAATTCAAATAACAGGAAAAGGAACAACAACTAATCTATTTAAAAATATTGAACAACAAAGCTTTAATCTACAGAAATGGATGATGCAGTAGTTATAATCTATAGGAATTAAGCAACAATCTTTACCTCAGAAATGATTTGGACAACAAATGAAAATGGAACAACAAACTGAAGCGAGTTATGAAATATTGAACAACAACCTGAATCAAATGTAAATGCACAACAAACTAAATCGAATATTACACACAGCACATCTATATTGAAGGAAACAATAATCTGAGTTTCGACATAACAATTATTAATCATGGTTATGAAGAAACAACAATTGCAATCACTATGGAATAACAATCCCCAATGAAAAGCAATCATGTTTGAAGGTAAACCGTAGATAAATATACAATAGTATCGATTTATAAATTCATCGCACTATTACTCTGTAAACAAACATGAAAGGTAATCTGTAAGAAACAACAATGTTATACAATAATATCAATATGTTAAAGGAACAAAAATGTGATATAACTTCAGAATGAATAGCATAACATTCTAGTTGTAGAGGACAACCTTACTATTCAAATAGGAATGAGATATAATAGAGCCAATACATGAAATAATGATGAACAACAGATTACTGAACAAAGCAGATAAAATAAATAAACCACACACAAATTGGAATCGGAAAATAATGGTACAGGAAGCAAGTGATCCACCAGGGCTGGGCCCTTAGCCTTCAGGGATGCACTGCTATGATTACTCCAAAATCAAAGACGGAACGACAACAAATTTTATGTATTAAGCATCAAAACAGAGTTACAGTAATCACTCTTTAAAAAGAGTTGATGATCAAAGATTAAGTTACAACAGTGAATTTCATAAAACAACAATAATCTGCCCCTTGGGCTAGCAACGCTGTCCCTTCTTATAGCAACCAAGTGGAAATATCGAAGATACATATGATCTTTACAATAGTGATCCCTCATGATCAAAGGATCCTAAAGGATTCACCACATTTTTATTTCTTAGTTATCTGGTTGTTCTCTTGAGCTTATTTGGTATCTCCTCTTCCTTTTCCTGGCTTATACGCTCCAATCTGGATTGCCTCATTTGGATGTGTTCCTTGTCAAGGTTGCTGGCAGAACTCCCTTCCCTTTTACAGTCAGGTTCTGCTCTTCGTCCTAGAAGATTTTCATGGCGTCTCATAGTCTCACCTTTTTGGGAGTCCACACAAGTCTGGTGGCAGGAAGTCCCAAAAGTTCTACAATTATGTCATCAGTAATTGCTATCTGTCTTCCTCTATCCATGGAATGATGTTCTTGCAAGTTTTTGCAGAAACTTAATTTCCACCGTCTCATTGGATTGTTGTAGACGATTAAGGTAAGTTATCCATCCTGCCCTTGCTAGGATTTCTCGTGCAACATCGGAGACCATCAACACCTATGGCTCACTGCAAATTGATCTTCCTCCCATGCTTAACACACTGTAAAAAACACAGAGACGACAATGGAACAATAGGCTGTTCAAATTTTTATCTCACTGTTAAAAAATCACAAAGAAGGTAATGGAACAACAAGTTGTTCAAATTTCAAACTTACTACTAATTTTTGCAGAGAAAAACACGGAAATGGCTTCGGAACAACAAGCCATGCATATTGGGAAACAAAATAATGTTAAGCTTTGCTATTCCCGAGTCATAATTCTTCTGAGTGATGAGTTGACACGTATGCTAGGTGAATTATGGGGATCACCCACGCCCCCCTGTAATGTGATAGGCCGTCCTCGGCCGTCAAATAAAGGAGTAGCATGCTAAACTACCACAGTACAGGGTAATAAAGGAACAATGTATAGAGAAATTCCATGTTTACAAAGATGAGCGGATTACCGAAAGCAAGGCATATGATAGAATCGTTAATAAATATGGAAATGTTGTGATATGATGCGAGAAATGGAGTATAGGACAGCTGACGTGAGTAAAAGTTCTTATGCGGTCATTATTGACTTTTATCGTCATAATTGATTTATAAATGATTTTCATGTATCAAAGGTTCGAAAAGGTTATATACATAATCTCATTTGAACCACTTATAAAGGTATACGAAGAAAGGTTTTATAGTTACTATTGGTGTATAAGAAATATGACTTCGATACCATCAACAGAGCGCTATTGCCCACAGGTGTCTACAACCTTGAAAGAGTTGTTTACTTCACCCTTGGAACCATAATCCTTTGTGTATGCCTAGCAAAATGTTGTTCAATGTCATAATGGAGGCCATTATGCTGGCTTGGTAACCAAATGAATCACAATGCCATTCACTAGGAAGGAGTGAAAGGTGGGCAGGTCGGCTTGTGATGAGACCACCTGTTCCAAGGAATTTTTATTTTTTTGATGTGCCTCTTGGATCATATCCCTAGTGTGGTGGCCATAGTGGGAACGTCACTTCACTTTCTTTCTTATGATCATGGTAGGCTGGCTCTTGATGAGGCCCCCTATCCTTCATCTACCAATTCATGTTAGTAATCATATAAACATTTTTCTTTTTCTTCTTTTCTTTTATATAGCACTTTCCTATTTATATATGGAGGGCGGTTCAACACTTCGTAAGAGTAGGGATGGTGGAAGAAGTCTTAACATCTCAATAGAGAAAAATATGCCCTTATTCTTATTAAATAATAATGATCAAAGAGAATTATGGGGATTTAGGAAGAACCATCATGATAAAAATAATCAATCATATTGGTATTAGTAAAATAATGATAGCAAGGTGATCAATAGTTGTGTCATTTCCTCTTTTCTTTTATCAATTCAAAGCAATTTCTTATAAAGATGATGATTTTTATGTAATTTGTTGATTTTAGTATCCTCTAGTTTTTGTATTGTTGCATAAATGCATAGTTGTGCTTTAGATGACCATCACTCACAAAAATGATCAAAATGATAAAACACACATACAAAAAGGAAGGAAAAAATTGCACTCCAAAAAATTTTGTTCAAGATGGAACAACTACTATTTCTTTATAGGGACAGTAAAATAATATTTGTAGACAAAAACCGCAATCAAAAGGAAAAAACATGCTTGAAACTGTCGTTCCTTGAGAGGAATAGTAGCTGTTCCTTAATTGCAACAGCAAAGAAAACAAGCGCAAACAAAAAATGTGAAAATATTGTTCCTTTGGAAAGGAACAACAGAAAAATGGAAGTGCTATTCCTTCAGAAATGAACAACAGAAAAAAGAAAGTGTTGTTCCTTCGAAAAAGAACAACAGAAAAATGAAAGTGTTGTTCCTTCAGAAAGGAATAGAAAAGAATGAAAGTGTTGTTCCTTCAGAAAGGAACAACAGAAAAACGAATGTGTTGTTCCTTCGGAAAGGAACAACAAAAATGCAAAAGTGCTGATCCTTCAGAAAGGAACAACAAAACGTTAAAGTGTTGTTCCTTAAAAAAGGAACAACAAAAAGGCGGAAATGTTGTTCCTTCGGAAAGGAACAAAAAAAATGCAGAAATTCTGTTCCTTCGGAAAGGAACAATAGAAAACGAAAGTGTTGTTCCTTCAGAAAGGAATAACAAAAAACCGAAAGTGTTGTTCCTTTAGAAAGGAACAAAAAAAATGCATAAGTGTTGTTCCTTTGGAAAGGAACAGTAAAATGTGAAAGTGTTGTTCCTTCGAAAAGGAACAACAAAAGGTGGAAAAGTTGTTCATTTGGAAAGGAACAAAAAAAATGCATAAGTGTTGTCCCTTCGGAAAGGAACAAAAAAATGGCAGAAATGTTGTTCCTTCAGAAAGGAACAAAAAAACAGCGGAAATGTTGTTCCTTCAGAAAGGAACAATAGAATGCAAAAGTGTTGTTCCTTCGGAAAGGAACAACAAAACAGTGGAAACGATGTTCCTTTGGAAAGGAACAGTAGAATGCAAAAGTGTTGTTCCTTCGAAAAGGAACAACAGAATGCAGACACATTGTTCGTTCGAAAAGGAGCAACATAATGGTTAAAATCTTGTTCCTTCCGAAAGGAACAACAAAATGCAAAAATTGTAGAAATGCAAAAATTTGTAAAGAAAGTAATTTACACAAACAAAACAAAAGAATTATGTACAAAATTTTAAAGTAATCAAATCACTTAGTGAACCAAAGGTGAGGAATATTTCTCTTTCTCAGCCAGAATTTGCATGTCAGAGTCTTCTCGGAGTTGCTGGTAGAAGGATTCCCAAGTAAGTGGTTTGTGGTACAAACGAATTTGGTTGCCATTTTCCTTAAAGGTATGTCTAGATCGATCAATGGTGGTTAAAGTAATGGTGCCATTATCATGCACCTTTTGGATTTCATATGGTTCCAGCTAGAAAGTCTGAAGTTTCCCCGAAAAATCCTAAAACCTGGAATCATATAGGAGTTCCCAATCTCCTTCACGAAAGAATTTCTCTTTGATGAGGGCATCATGCCATTTGGCTCTCTATTGTTGGATTAATGTGGTATGTTGAAGAGCAGAGAGACTGATTTCATCCAGCTTGCTGATTTGCTGTAGTCTATTAATCTGGGCCTCATTTAAATCTAGACTGACTTCTTATGTTGTTCTCAAAATTTGTATTTCAAATTCTATTGGAAAGATGGGTTCCTTTCCAAATACTAGCTAATATGGTGAATAACCAGTAGTGCTTCTCCATGTTGTTCTGTATGCTCACAAGGCTTTTGGAAATCTTGTAGCCCAATCGCGTCTATGTGATGCATTGGTTTTTATCAGTATTGCTTCTATTACTTTATTCGTGCTCTCTACTTGGCCATTTCCCTGTGGGTGGTATGGTGTAGTAACTTTATGCTGAATAAGATAGTTTTTTAGTGTTGCAACAATTTTATTACCAGCAAACTGTGGTCCTCCATCCATGATTGTCTCTTGGGAGGCCATATCGCACAAATATTTGGAATAGGAAATGAATGACAGAATCCTCTGTAGTTGTCGGTAGTACCTCTACTTCAACCCATTTGGTCACATATTCCATTGCTACCAAAATATATGTTTTCTGGTTTGATGATGGGTTGATCAGAACAACAAAATTGAGCTCCCAATGCTCAGGTGGTTCAATGACTAGCTGTGGGTTCAAATGTATTTCGCTGGACTGTCCAGGGCATACTGGTCTTTGGCAAATGTCACAAGCTTGAACAAATTTCTTTGCATCTTTGAATATTGTGGGCCAATCATACCCTGTTTGCAGAACTTTGTAACCAATTCTTCGATCTACGAAATGTCCACCACACGGTCCGTTGTGATAGGCTTTCAGAATATAAAAAATTTCATCTTCACGAACGTATCTTCTGATGTGCATATCTGCTCCTGTATGAAATAGGTAGCCCCCAATCCAAGAAAATTAGTTACTACGCTGGACAATCAACTTTCGTTCATTGGGAGTCAGATGTTTTGGTAATTTCCCTACTGCTAAATAATTCGCAACATCAACATACTAGGGTGTTTTGACAGTCGTGGTGAACAAATGTTCATTTGGAAACTGATCTTCAACTGCTGATGCGTCCACTGGCTTTGGCATTCATGAGAGAAAGTCAGCTATAGGATTTTCATTCCCAGGTCGGTCTATTATTGTGATGTCGAATTCCTGCAATAAAATCAACCATCTTGTTACTCTACCATTTGTAATTGGTTTATTTGCTAGATATTTTATGACAGAGTGATCTGTATATAAAACAATAGGATATCCAGTGATGTAATGCTTAAATTTATTTACAACATGTATTACAGTTAAAAATTCTTTTTCAGTAACAGTATAGTTCAACTCAGCAAGAGACAAATTCTTGCTAATATAATAGATTGCATATGGTTTTTTGTCTTCTTCCTACCCAAAGACTGCTCCAATAGTTGTGTTTGAAGCATTTGATGAAATTTGAAATGGCAAGTCCAATTTGGACCTCTAAGCACTGGGGTTGTTGACACTAGCTTTTTCAGATCCTCAAAAGCATGGTCACATTTATCTGTCCAAATAAAGTCAAAATTCCTTGTTAGTGCATATAGAGGTGCAACTATTTGAGAAAAATGTTCTATAAATCTCCTATAATAACCAGAAAATCCAAGAAAACTGTGTACCTCTGTCTGTGTGGTAGGAGTAGTCATTAACAAAATTATTTGAATTTTGGCCGGATCTACCTGTATTCCAGCTATCGAGATATAATGAGCTAGGATGAGTCCTTCAGTCATCATCATGTAACATTTCTCATGGCTTAGGCAGAGCCTGGTGGCTATACTTCGTTGCAGCACCTTTTCCGACGTGTTTAGTATTGGAACAAAATCATCTCCTTATGGTGTGAAATCATCCATGTATACTTCGAGCCCTTCATTTATTAAATCCGAAAAGATGATGAGGATAGCGCTTTGAAATGTGGCAGGCGCATTGCATAGGCCAAAGGGTAAAACTCTGTAGGCAAACGTTCCCAAAGGACAGGTAAAAGTAGTTTTGTCTTGGTCTTTAGGGCCAATCTCAATTTGATTGTATCCACTAAAGCCATCCAAGAAAGAAAAGAATTTCTTTCCTGCTAATGTACCTAATACCCGGTCAATGAATGGAAGGGGAAAGTGGTCTTTCCGGGTTGCCTTATTTTATTCTCTGTGATCTACACAAATCCTCCACTTTCCATTCTTCATTGGCACCACTACAAGTGGAGAGACCCAGTTTCTATCGAAGATAGGATAAATAAAGTTTACATCTAAAAGTGTTTTTAGTTCAACTTTCACAATGTCTTTTACATGAGGGTTAAGTCTTCTTTGGCGTTGGTGAATAGGTCTTGCATCCTTTTCTGTATAAATATGGTGTGTACATAGCTGGGGATCGATTCCCTTCATGTGCAGATAATCCCATGCAAATGCTTCCTTGTATTTTCTTAGTAGTTGGATCAACTTCTCTTCTTGTTCACAAGTTAGGTTATTATTGATGTTTAAAGTTTTTCCTGGCTCAATCTCTATAGTTTTGTTGTTTGAAATAGAGGTAGTAGGTATTGTTTGATAATGAGTGTCTTTGAGAGGATCTTCTTCTAATTCATAATCAAATGTTGCCTCTATCATGTGACATTGTACTTAAGTTTGGTTAATAAAGTTGTTAATAACATCATCCTCTGCTTGATCTTTGAAATCAAGGGCATCTTTTATAGTTAATGGGGATCTAATGTTTTTGGCAAGGTATGATACAGGATGTTTCTTATTTTTTATTATTGTTACACTTGGCTGCGCTGGAGGGTATGTTAGATTCGGTCTGGTCAGTGCTCCGTTAGAGATCAAAACTCTTTATGCATTTCATGTTTAGGTGTCCCGCTCCATTCTCCCAACTGCATTTCGCTAGGGACATGCCATAATCTGACAGAGAAGGTCATGATAGTCATTCCCCCTCATGTCTGGCTCCTGCTAGCTCAGATATTTTGTCAATAATCATCAAAGTCCATGACAGTCAAGGTCTGGTCCTTTAAAGGACAAAGGTCATTTTTGAGGTCTAGGTCTAGGAATTCATCAATTTGGTCTTTGAACATGTCCAGTAAAGGCATGCAAGCCAGAGTGAGGCCTTACATAGTTATGGTTCAGAGAGATTCATCGTCATGTGGATAGACTTCGACTCTTCTTCAAAACATTGTTTTGAAGAAAAGTCAAACAGTGTCATTTATGACAAAATTTTCAAAAAATTCACCAGTTGATTTTTTCAGATGAAGTCATGGTTTCCATGGTCAAATGTCCTGTCGTGAAATCCCTACAAAGAGTGCTGAAAATTTCATCATTTGAATAAAATTTCAAAGGGAAAGTGAAAATCAGTGTGTTTTAAAGTCAGTGAAAAAAGTCCAAAACTCAACATTAGAAAAATGGGTTTTCAAGGAAGAAAAAATTAAACCTATCTCTTCCAAGGCTATATATAAATTTTTTTATCAAAACCAAAGGCATTGTGCTATTACAAGCCTTGGAGAAGCGTTGCAAATGTGTGAGTGTGCGTTTTTGAGCGTTTGAGCGAGTTGGAGGCGGTTTTAGAGGGCGTGGCGCATATACCCAGGAGCACAGCGCACACAGAGGGCACAGTGCACACGCAGCCTACTCACAATTCAATTTTTCTAAGGGCGCAGCACATACCCAGGGCCCGAAACACTAGGCTTTGCGTGCGGCACACATAGACAAGGGCTTAAACAAGTGCCAATCACTTCCAAATTTTGGTGAAGCCTATCAAATTGAGAGGTAGGCCTTATAACATCACTTGCTCATCAAATTTGGTCAATGATATGGTGTTTATAGAGATGTTTGAATGTCACCAAAATGCATAAAGTCAACCATAAGAAATCACCAAGAAATTGATGGCTAGGGTTGTTAAAATGTGTTGTTAGTGCTAAGGTCTCATTCCACCCACCATTCTCCCCTGACCTATCATTTTTCCCATCCTCCCTCTATCATTTTTCCTAAAACCCCTGCCGTAAATTACTACCAAACCCTCTCCCCTTTCCCTCCACTATTTGTTCAACACAAAACCCCAAACCCTACCCTCTCAAAACCCCTAAACTCCTCCCACATCCCTAACAAATTTCTCCCTATAACCACTATTCCCATTTCATTACTCCCTTCCTAATAATCAATGTTTCATTGTTCCCCTTGGTGACATATATCACAAAGGCACCCAACGTCACAACATCATCAAAGGGCAGCCTAATCACAGTCCACATTGTAGTCATGACATCACAACATTCATCTAAGTATGAGATGGAGACATAGAGTGAATCATCCTCAGAAGAGTAGGCTCCGAGGAGACACCACAAGAGTGGCAAACATGTCAGGGATGAACCCACTACCCTCACCGAGTTACAAGCATGCCCTCTTGCCATGTCATGCTTCCAGCACCTATCATGTTTTGAATTTTTTCAAAGGGTGGCAAATGTTAGAGTTCATCATGAGTTGGCCCGTTTATTTGTGCTTCATCTACATGGAGGTCAGTCCATCTTGGTCGGGGTCACTTTCACATTGACACTCAAAGCTATATCAGTGGCAATAGGTATACCAAATGTTGGAGAACAGTGGCATAAGAAAAAGAAGGTGGATAGGCAGCACTATGAATCTTACATCAAGGCCAGATTCTTGAGTGAGCTCGTAAGTCTTTCCCTTCAGATACTTGAAAGATGAGTATGATCCACTCATGAAATTGATCATGAAATACTTTAGCTGTGATGGGAGGTTCTCTCGACTGTATGCCTATCACATCTGGTTGCTCATGCACTTCGCCAGGGTGAGGATGATAAAACTCCCGTTTTTCATATGCAGGAACATAGAGAGGATGAACACCTTCATGTTGCATAAGACCCCCTAGCAGCAGCTTAACAGTGTGTTTCACTTTGCTCTTATCCGGATTGTGGTAGATCATCAGATGGGATTGCAGGGCATTGCTTGGGAGGACTTCATCTCCCGTGATTTCTCCAGCACATCACAAATACTATCAGAGCCAGAGCAGGGGTTGGGTGGTCCTTCTCATCAGCATGAGCACCATGAGACCACTACCATGCCAGTTTTCGTTAGATATCAGAGAGGCAGTAGGCACTTGCTTGTAGCAGCAAAGCGAGTGTTGTCTCCACCCAGGGTGGAAGGGGCCTCACTTTTGGCATTAGCGACACAGGTACTAGACAAGGGCAAGAAGCCCTTGCATGATGAGGGGCCATCAATTGTGCAGGAGACCGATGTCATCCTCATTCAGGATGATGAGGCAGAGGCAGAAAATGCCAAACTTAGGATGACCATTCAGGAGCAGGACTCGAAGATCCAAGACTTGATACTCAATGTGGAGAGGGCTAGATGGATCATCAAGTATCTGGAGCAGAGGAACAAGTAGCTTGAGGACCAACAAACAATCATGGAGCTGCAAAGCATCCGTGAGAATCGACAAGCTGCCCAGCAGAGGAGGATCGAGCTCACTACCTTGGAGCAAGAGATCAACAATGACCATGAGTCTTGGTTAGAGAGGGTCAATCTACACCTGGAGAGACTGCTAGAGAAGGCCAATAGGGAGAAAACCATATTGAGGAGGATGGCTTGTCATTACAGGGCATGGAACATGAATGCAAAGGCCCAAATAAGGAGCTTGAAGGCCAAACTGAGCAGAGCAACAAAAGAGGAAAAAGAGCAAGATCGGCTTTGAATCTTGGCTGAAGCTTCTGTGTCCCAACATAGTGCCTCTTAGAGAACCTCCAACCCAAATTTCAAGAAATTTGGGACAATTTTGGTCACATGGGAATCTTTTGGTACAAATACAGGTTTTTTCTCTATACGCACCGCACCATCGGCGCGACGCGTAGGATTGGGAGCTCCAAATGAGAAATGGTTTGCATTTTTTGATTCAGCAAGAAAAATCACGACTAGTGGCACTTGGGAAAGAAATTTGGGCATGATTTGAGTCTCCAGGAGGTCAAAAACACCCAAAAAATGGCCTCACTGCCCCTATTTTGACACACAGGAAGCAGTCTTGGGAGAATGAATATTTGGAGGGGAAAATGAGCTCCAAATTCAAAAATTCCACTTGGGTTGGAAATTAGACAGGAAAATCTTTCCAATGAGAACACTTGGGTACATTTTGGACTCCTACAGGTGCCTCAAAACTGGCCTCAAAGTGGCGCAACGCATACAAAAAAGGGCGCGACGCATATAGGAAAAAGGCCCAAAATGCCTTTATTTCATGAAATTTCGCTTCCCGACTTTTCATAAGTGGGCCCCCTCATTTACACTTCATTTTTTCAGCACCAAAGGTGGCTTTTAAAGAATTTTCACTCCAGATGGGCATCTATCCAAGTGTCAAAAGAAGGCAAAGGTTCACCCAAGCCATTTGTCATGTTTGTGGCGCTGCACCTGTAGCTGATGTTTGGCTCTCCACCTACATTTTGTAATGATTCGAGTAACTCCCCATCCCTTGGGTGTTCTATCTCTTCATGGCACATTCTATATATTGTATGCAAACCATTTACAAAGGGTTGGTTGGCTTGTAACTTCTGGGAGACTGTGGGAAAGAAACTCTGTTTCTGCATTGTATATTTTTTACAGAGGATTAATGAAAGGCAGTGGCTCTGTTTCATGAGATTCATGTGGTTGTGAGTGTAGAAAATGTGTCTCTTAAGTTTCATATGTATCTTGTCATGTTTCATAGTTCATTTCATATTCATTTCCAGTGAAATTTTCTAAGTTAGCTAAGGTAATTCAATTTTATTGCTCTGCCTGTGGGAAAATTTCATGTTCAGTGTTCATTCTTCTGTTGAAAAGGATTCCTATTGTCCATGCCCTTTTCACCCTCTTAATCAATCTCTCCATTCCGCACTATCTTAAACTAAATTGCTAGGCTTTCTGCCTATCTTTCCTCCCGAAGTAATCCGTGCCATTGTATTAAGTTCTCTGTTCATTGAGCACCATTGGTCCCATACCATCCCAGAAACACAGTCAATCATAAAAAAATCACTTCTTGTATCCATATTCACTTACTAGCCTAAGATAAATAGTTCACTGTAAGTCATCTCAGGCCTTTTCATTTATTTATTCAGTGAGTGTGACTCAGAGAGAACCCTCTCCTGTTTTGGTAGGGCTAGCTACCAGACTGAGCGTGGTTTGTGGTTACCCTGAATTTTTGCCTTCTTTCAGCCTAAGGCAGATTTAGGTGCTAACATAGTGGCAACCATACAGGGGACAAAATCAATCGCCTTACTTCTTAATAATTCTAAGCTTTTGGATGATAAGTTTAGGATTTGATAGGCTGAGTAAAGTTGGTTGTGTCCTTTGACTTTTCTCAATAGCACGCTGGCTTCTAGAAGATACACTAGAGCTAATCCAGATCCCGACCCTCCACACATCTACGAAAATCCCAATTTGATTTCAAGAATTCGTCGTCAAGAAAGCTCTATATCGCCCGTGCTCAAATCCCATTCATGCCCGGACATTTTTGAGTATATTGAAGAGCTAAAGTTTGATGAGCAGTTTGAATTATCGTTGTTTGAAACCAAATCTGAAAGAGCGGTTGACTCTACTGTCCACAATCCACAATTTCTGGTAGACTTGGAGACAGAAAGGGCTAACCGGTTTATTGATAACTACATAGTATCTCAGCTTCAAACTCCAATTGCTAACCCTGTAAAAATTGTGCACACTCCTCCAATACCTCCGAGGACAAATCCACCAAGAGTGATGGCTGCCCGTTTTGCACCTCTTGTTTTGCCTTAAGTTTTAGATGATATGCCCGCTGATTACCAAAGAAAAATCCCATTTTTTGACAGCACTACTAATGGCATTACTGCTCAACAACATGTGGACAGAATGGCAAATTCCTATGAACTTCATGAGATCGATGCGGAGAATGTGGCAATGAGACTCTTTGTACAGACATTTGCAGGTGAAGTGAGGAAATGGTTCAGAGGTTTGCTGGTTGCTCGTATCGCTACCTTGGCTGACCTACAAAGACAATTTTTAAACCACTGGGAAGTGAAGAAGAACGCTCTTCAAATTCTAGCTGAATATGAGCAAATCAAAAGAAACAGTGGTGAGTCGGTCCAAGATTATTGCACTAGATTTTGTACAGTTTATAGTGAAATTCCAGATAAAATAAGGCCACCTGTGGGACTAGCTATGTTGAAGTTCCTGGATGGTTTTGATGTTGACATGGCTTATCAATTGAGAGAAAGAGAACCGACCACAATGGAAGACATGCAGAAGATAGCAGTCAGCATTGAAGCAAATCTGCTGACCAAGAGAGCTAGAGCAAAAGCAGAGAAGAAGGTCACTGCAAAGGAAGAATCTTCCTCGGTAGATCAGCTACTTCAGAAGGTAGAGCAGATGCTTGAAAGAGTGAAATTTGACAAACCAGAGCCATAAGTTAGAAATCCTAACTTCTGTGGCCAGCAACAACCACAATATAGAATAAGACAGAGAGATCAATGAGCCCAAGAGCCGATTGCACAACAACCAATACAGACACATTTGCAGCAAAATTTTGTGCATGGACCAGAATTAGATGAAGATGGGAATGTAATAGGCGAAGAAAATCACCTCTTTGTTCCTGATGATTTGCCTACTTATCTCACTGAAGAGGAGGAGTATGCAGAGAATTCAGCTGCACACAAAGATATAGATTTCATTCTAGCAAGCGACACCGTCTTGGAGGAGGAATCAGATGAATACCAAAGAGGCTACATGAATTCTTTGTCTGCCCAACAACAACGATATTCACTTAGAAATAGAGATGTGCCGGTCAGACCCATTCAGAAAAAGAAGGATGTTGAAGTGTTAAAGAATGATTCAGCAGCCACACAAAGGAAAGGAAAGGAGGCGGTTGATCCGGAGAGCAGCAAATCAACATCAGCAGAACCATCACATCAGCAAGTTGTATCGAAAGAAAAGGAGAGGAAAGAAATCCCAGTCAAAGAGGTAGAAAAGATTCCCGATTTCAATTTAGAGAATGAGATTTCTAAACTAAAGATATCCATCCCCTTGACTGAAATATTGAAGAATAGCAGTTATAAAGGACAAGTATCTAAAATGTTGAATTTAGACCCAATGTCCGACATGGTGAATCTCGAAGATGATCAACCTGAAATGATTTTTGGGCTAGCATAAAATGGTGAGTCTCTTGATAGTGATGTGCCACCTTTTTACATCAGTTTAAGGTTGCACGATTTTGTGTTACATAATGCCATTTTCGATTCCGGAGCTTGTCACAATATCATGCCCAAGGTAATCATGGATAAGCTTGGTCCGGACATCACCCAGCAATATCATGATCTCTATTTGTTTAATTCCGGTAGAGTAAGATGTATAGGTCTCATCAAAGACTTGGTTGTGAGTTTGGATCAGCTCCCAATGAAGAATGTTTTGATGGATGTTGTGGTAGCAGACATTCCTCCAAGGTTTGGCATGCTTCTCTCCAGGTCTTCGGTAGTGGAACTGAAAGGGACACTACAGCTAGATTTCTCCTATGCAACGATTCCAGTATTTGGACAAATGAGGAAATTGTATTGGGAACAAAAAATTAAGTACATGATCACGAGCAAGGAGAAACCAATAAATCATCCTATTAACTATGTACATACAGATTTAGAGTCTTTTGTTTTGTATTTAGATAATTTAAATGATATAGATAGTCAGTTGGTAGAAGCAGATGATATTCCGGAAATAACAAAAAATTTCACACAAGTTTTGAAGAAAGAAGAACAAGAACAGCAGAACACCATTGGGCAATCAGCTGAAAGCAATGGACAACAAGCAGACAAGGCACAACAAATAGATTTCCAGCACTTGCAAGAGGAGGAAGAAGGTTTGTGGACCATGGATTTCGATGGAGCAGTGGGAAATGATGGCACTGGAATTGGAATTTGGGTATGCAGTCCTTTCTCTGCCCCAAACAAAGTCCCTAGTAACTTGCGAGTATGCTCTTACAAGTTGGCTTTTGAATGTTCAAATAATGAAGCTAAGTATGAAGCTCTAATTGCTGGCCTAAATATTCTAAGAAAGCTGAATGCTAAGAGGATTTTAGTATATGGCGACTCCGAATTGGTTATCAAGTAGGTTAGAGGCGAATATCATGCAAAGCATCCTAGGATGCGGACCTACCATAATGCAGTCCTAGACATTTTAAAATTATTTTTAGACTACACCTTGACATGTGTGCCTCATATACAAAATAGTATTGCTAATGCTCTTGCTAAGGCAGCGAGTAGTTTGAAGATCCCAATGAACTCTAGCAAAAAATTCGAAATTCATGTCAAGCATCGTCCAACCATTCCAGACAGTCAGAGATATTGGAAAGTGTTCCAAGATGATGAGGAGATTGATGATTTTCTGCAAAACAAAGGCAAGTTCAAAGAGACCTCAATTGATGAGGAAAATGACGATGGAAAAGGTAATGGTATAGATGAAATGCAGATCAATGAAATGGACGTGTTGCAGCTGAAGAATAACGTTATTCCCAAAGGCTTGATACCTCTAGAAGAACTATTTGATCAAGATGATGTAGCCCGCAAGCCAACATTGCAACCAACAGAGAAGGGTGTGGAAGAGGTCAATATTGGAACAGTTGCGAATCCTAAATTGGTAAAATTGTCCAAAGCATTGCCGCCTGAGATCAAGGACAAATATATCAATTTGATGTCTTCATTTGCATATGTGTTTTCTTGGGACTATTCTGACTTAAAGACATATGACACCAATATAATTCAGCACACTCAAGCCCAATCAAAAACCGTTCAGACAGAAGTTGAGAAGGTTAAATCCAAAGTTGCTGCCATCTATTGAAAATGAGATCAATAGGTTGTAAAAATCAGGGACCATTGTACTAATCAGATTTTCAGATTGGATCTCTAACTTGGTGCCCGTAAGGAAGAAGATAGGTGAGATTCGCTTATGCATTGATTTCAGAAATCTCAACAAAGTTTCATTGAAGGACAACTATCCACTGCCCAAAATGGACCATATACTTCAGCGAGTAGTGGGAGCATCTCGTATGTCACTGCTTGATGGTTATTCTTGATATAACCAAGTTTTTGTCCATAAGGATGACCGAGACAAGACAGTGTTCAACACTCCATGGGGAACCTTTCATTATGCTAAAATGCCTTTCGAGTTGAAGAATGTGGGTGCCACATTTCAGCGGGCGATGGACTTGGCTTTTGTAAATGAGAAGGATGTCTTTTTGGTGGTGTATTTGGATGATGTGACGGTGTTTTCTAAATTTAATGAAGAGCACATGCACCATCTTAAAACCATCTTCCTAAAGTGCAGAAAATATGGCTTGTCGCTAAACCCAAAGAAGAGCTTGTTCGCCATGGAAGAAGGAAAACTACTCGAGCACATTATCTCAAAAGATGGCATCCATATTGACCCGGAACGTGTGCAAGCAATTCAGAAAATAGATCTGCCCCGGAATAAAAAAGAGATACAATCGTTCAATGGTAAGATGAATTTCCTACACTGCTTTGTACCCAATCTAGCTGAGCATCTAAGAGAGATGACAAACAAGTGAAATGGATGGAAGAGGCTGTAAAATCTTTCAATTTTTTCAAATTGGCTCTTTCCTCAGCTCTAGTTCTAGTCAGCCCGGACTACACTCAGGATTTCATATTGTTTTCATTTGTTTCGGAGCATACTATGGCAGCGGTATTATTGCAGAAGAGAGATGATCATGAAAGACCCATTGCATTTTTCAGTAGAGCTATAAGAGATGCAGCTTTAAAGTACAACATCGTTGAGAAGCAAGCCCTTGCACTTGTGAAGGCATTGAAATATTACCGGGTATATATTCTACATTCTCACATTCTAGCCTATGTTCCTAACGCTACTGTAAAAGATGTTTTAGTGGAGACCGATTCGGAAGGAAGAAGAGGTAAGTGGATTGTAGCCTTGCTAGAATATGATGTGGAAATAAAGCCCACAAAGCTGGTGAAAGGACAGGGATTGGTGAAGCTAATGGCTGAATCAAACTTGCATGCCTTGGACATAAATCTGATCACTGCTATGTTAGATGAGAATGAGGAAGGATCATCAATTCAGGTATCAGAAATGGTTAATCTTTCTCCATGGTATTCAGATATCATATATGTGCTTAAAAATTTGTCACCACCGCCCTGCATGACTAGAAATAAAGCGAGAACACTCAAGTTGAAGGCTACCAAGTTTTGCATTCTTAATTCAGCACTATATTGGAAAGATCCTAGTGGCGTCTTGTTAAATTGTTTGGTGGAAAAGGAAGCGAAGAAAGTGATGGAGGACTGCCACCAAGGACACTGTGGTGGTCACCCTTTTTGGAAATCAACAACAAACAAAATTTTGAGAGCAGGGTATTATTTGCCGACATTGTTTGCTGATGTATATAAGATGGTCAAGTGCTATCATAAGTGTCAGATTTTCGAAGGAAAGCAGAAGTTACATCCTCTACCACTCAAGTCCATAGAGGTGAGTGCCCCTTTTCAGCAATGGGGGTTGGATTTCATTGGCGAAATTCATCCCGCTTCTTCCGGACAACATAGATGGATCCTCACAGCCACAGATTACTTCACAAAATGGTTTGAGGCGATTCCCACCAGACAAGCTATAGATGCGGTAATCATTTCATTCCTCAAAAATAACATCTTGTCTCGCTTTGGTTTTCTGATTAAGCTAATCACTGATAACACAACATCTTTCAAATAAAAAAGGATGGTAGAATTTTGTCATAAATATCACATCATTTTGGGTCATTCAACTACCTATCATCCGCAAGGCAATGGATTGGTGGAATCTTCAAACAAATCATTGGTCAACATAATCAAGAAGCTGTTGGAAATAAATAAGAAGAGTTGGCATAAGAGGTTGGTAAATGCACTTTGGGCTGATCGGGTCAGTCAGAAGAAATCCATAGGTATGTCACCGTTTGAGCTTGTTTATGGAGTTGATACAATATTTCCTTCCTCTCTCGCTACCCCGGTTGTCAAACTTCTTCAGGAGGTCGGCAGTGAAGAAGATCCCATGCAGAGAAGGCAGAATCAAATGGTCCACTTGCAGCAGACCAGAGAAGAAGTTTTCAAGAACACATTCAAATTGCAGGAGAAAATCAAGAAAATTTATGACAGAAAGGCAAAGGTGGATAAATTTCAGGTGGATGATGTGGTGCTGAAGTTGGATGCAAGGAATGAGGAGAAAGGCAAGCACAGTAAGTTCGAGAACCTCTGGAAAGGTCCTTTCAAGATTGCAGCATATCAGGGGCAGAATGCCTTTCTTCTTAAGGAAATAAACAGAGAAGATTGTGCAGGAGGGCCGATCAATGGTCAGCTGCTCAAGCGGTACCGTTTCTAAGTTATTAATGCTGCTTCCACTGTCACTGTAAATACCATTTTATTTTAGTTTCATTAGAGTTGTTCAAGCTAGCCTTTAAGTAATTTCAATGTCAAGTTTGAGTCAGTCTTTTGGTCATTTCAGTTTCATAAATGAGTCAAAGTCCTATATTATTTATCAAAATGATGACTCCATAGCCCAATGGACGAAGGCACTGTCTAGCTCTTCCAGAGATCTGCTAGTCTGGGCACCTCCAAGGAGCTACCATCCCCCATTGGAGCCAATGTTAGAGTCGGTCTAGTCAGTCCTCCGTCAGAGATCAAAACTCTTTATGCATTTCATGTTTAGGTGTCCCGCTCCATTCTCCCAGCTACATTCCGCTAGGGTCATGCCATAATCTCACGGAGAAGGTCATGATAGTCATTCCCCCTCATGTCTGGCTCCTGCTGGCTCAGGTCTTTTGTTAATAATCATCAAAGTCCATGATAGTCAAGGTCTGGTCCTTTAAAGGACAAAGGTCATTTTCGAGGTCTAGGTCTAGGAATTCATCAATTTGGTCTTTGAACATGTCTAGTAAAGCCATGCAGGCTAGAGTGAGGCCCTTACACAGTTATGGTTCAGAGAGATTCATCGTCATGTGGATAGACTTCGACTCTTCTTCAAAACTTTGTTTTGAAGAAAAGTCAAATAGTGTCATTTATGACAAAATTTTCAAAAAAGTCACCAGTTGATTTTATATGTAGTCACGATTTTCGTGGCCAAATGTCCTATCGTGCAATCCTTGCAAAGAGTTTCGAAAATTTCATCATTTGAGCTAAAATTTCAAAGGGAAAGTGAAAATCAATGTGTTTTAAAGTCAGTGGAAAAAGTGCAAAACTCAACATCAGAAAAATATGTTTTTAAGGAAGAAAAAGTTAATTCCATCTCTTCCAAGGCTATATATACAATTTTTTATCAAAACCAAAGGGATTGTGCTATTACAAGCCTTGGAGAAGCATTGAAAAGCTGTGAGTGTACATTTGTGAGCGTTTGGGCGAGTTGGAGGCGGTTTTAGAGGGCGCGGCGCATATACCCAGGAGGGCGGCGCACATAGAGGGTGCGGTGCACACCCAGCCTGCCCACAATTCAATTTTTCTAAGGGTGCGGTGCATACCCAGGGTGCGGCGCATTGGGTTTTGCACGCGGCACACACAGACAAGGGCTCAAACAAGTGCCAATCACTTCCAAATTTTGGTGAAGCCTATCAAATTGAGAGGTAGGCCTTATAACATCACTTGCTCATCAAATTTTGTCAATGATATGGTGTTTATAGAGATGTTTAGTGTCACCAAAATGCATAATGTCAACCATAATAAATCACCAAGAAATTGATGGCTAGGGTTGTTAAAATGTGTTGTTAGTGCCAAGGTCTCATTGCACCCACCATTTTCCCCTCACCTATCACTTTTCCCATTCCTCCCTCTATCATTTTTCCTAAAACCCCTGCCCTAAATTACTACCAAACCCTCTCCCCTATCCC
This sequence comes from Pinus taeda, assembly GCA_000404065.3. Lineage (NCBI taxonomy): Eukaryota > Viridiplantae > Streptophyta > Pinopsida > Pinales > Pinaceae > Pinus > Pinus taeda. The sequence continues at coordinate 210,812 of APFE030327396.1, read as the reverse complement.
TCCACTATTTGGTCAACACAAAACCCCAAACCCTACCCTCTCAAAAACCCCAAACTCCTCCCACATCCCTAACAAATTTCTCCCTATAACCCCTATTCCCATTTCATCACTCCCTTCCTAATACTCCCTATTTCGTTGTTCCCCTTGGTGACAGATATCACAAAGGCACCCAGTCTCACACCATCATCAAAGGGCAGCCTAATCACAGTCCACATTGCAGTCATGACATCACAACATTCGTCTGAGTATGAGATGGAGACACAGAGTGACTCATTCTCAGAAGATCAGGCTCCCAGGAGACACCACAAGAGTGGCAAACATGTCAGAGATGAACCCACTACCCTCACCGAGTTACAAGCATGCCCTCTTGCCATGTCATGCTTCCAACACCTATCATGTTTTGAATTTTGTCAAAAAGGGTGGCAAATGTTAGAGTTCATCATGAGTTGGCCCGTTTATTTGTGCTTCATCTACATGGAGGTTAGTCTATCTTGGCCGGGGTCACTTTCACATTGACACCCAAAGCTATATCAGTGGCAACAGGTATACCAAATTTTGGAGAACAGTGGCATAAGAAGAAGAAAGTGGATAGGAAACACTATGAGCCTTACATCAAGGTTAGATTCTTGAGTGAGCTCACAAGAGTCTTTCCCTACAGATACTTGAAAGATGAGTATGCTCCACTCATGAGATTGATCATGAAATACTTCAGCTGTGAGGGGAGGTTCTCTCGACTGTATGCCTATCACATCTTGTTGCTCATGCACTTCACCAGGGTGAGGATGATGAAACTCCCGTTTTTCATATGCAGGAACATAGAGAGGATGAACACCTTCATGCTGCATAAGACCCCCTCACCAGCAGCTTAACAGTGTGTTTCAGTTTTCTCTTATCCGGATTTTGGTAGATCATCAGTTGCGATTGCAGGGCATTGCTTGGGAGGACTTCATCTCCTGTGATTTCTTCAGCACATCACAGGTACTATTAGAGGCAGAGTAGGGGTTGGGTGATCCTTCTCATCAGCATGAGCACCATGAGACCACTACCATGCTAGTTTTCATTACATATCAGAGAGGCAGTAGGCACTTGTTTGCAGTAACAAAGCGAGTGTTATCTCCACCCAGGGTGGAAGGGGCCTCACTTCTGGAATCAGTGACCGATGTCATCCTCATTCAGGATGATGAGGCAGAGGCAGAAAATGCCAAACTTAGGATGACCATTCAGGAGCAGGACTCGGAGATCCAAGACTTGATACTCAATGTGGAGAGGGCCAGATGGATCATCAAGTATCTGGAGCAGAGGAACAAGTAGCTTGAGGACCAGTAGACAATCGTGGAGCTACAAAGTATCCGTGAGAATCGACAAGCTGCCCAACAGAGGAGGATCGACCTCACTACCTTCGAGCAAGAGACCAACAACGACCGTGAGTCTTGGTTAGAGCGGGTCAATATACACTTGGAGAGACTAATGGAGAAGGCTAACAGGGACAAAACTATATTGAGGAGGATGGCTTGTCATTACAGGGTATGGAACATGAGCGTAAAGGCTCGAATAAGGAGCTTGAAGGCCAAACTGAGCAGAGCAACAAAAGAGGAAAAAGAGAAAGATTGGCTTTGAATCTTGGCTGAAGCTTTTGTGGCCTAACATAGTGCCTCTTAGAGAACCTCCAGCCCAAATTTCAAGAAATTTGCGACAATTTTGGTCACATGGGAATTTTTTGGCACAAACATAGGTTTTTTCTCTATACACGCTGCGCCACCGACGCGACGTGTAGGATTGGGAGCTCCAAATGAGAAATCGTTTGCATTTTTGGATTCAACAACCAAAATCATGACTACTGGCACTCAGGCAAGAAATTTGGGCATGATTTGAGTCTCCAGGAGGTCAAAAACACCCAAACAATGGCATCACTGCCCCTATTTTGACACACAGGAAGCAGTCTTGGGAGAATGAAGATTTGGAGGGGCAAATGAGCTCCAAATTCAAAAATTCCACTTGGGTTGGAAAGTAGACAGGACGGTATTTCTAACAAGCACACCTGGGTACATTTTGGACTCCCACAAGTGCCTCAAAACGGCCCTCAAAATGGCACAATGCATACAGAAAAGGGTGCGACACATATAGGAAAAAAGGCCCAAAATGCCTCTGTTTCGCGAAATTTGGCTTCCCGACTTTTCATATGTGGCCCCCCTCATCTACACTTCAATTTTTCGGCACCAAATTCAGATTTTAAATAATTTTCACTCCAGATGGGCATCTATCCAAGTGTCAAAAGAAGGCAAAGGGTCACACAAGCCATTTGTCATGTTTGTGGCGTTGTACCTGTAGCTGATGTTTGGCCCTCTACCTTCATTTTGTAATGATTCGAGTAACTCCCCGTCCCTTGGGCGTTCTATCTCTTCATGGCACATTCTATATATTATATGAAAACCATTTGCAAAGGTTTGGTTGGCTTGTAACTTCTGGGAGACTGTGGGAAAGAAACTCTGTTTCTGCATTGTATATTTTTTACAAAGGATTAATGAAAGGCAGTGGCTCTGTTTCATGAGATTCATGTGGTTGTGAGTGTAGCAAATGTGTCTCTTATGTTTCATATGTATCTTGTCATGTTTCGTAGTTCATTTCATATTCATTTCCAGTGAAATTTTCTAAGTTAGCTAAGGTAGAATTCAATTTTATTGCTCTGCCTGTGGGAAAATTTCATGTTCAGTGTTCATTCTTTTGTTTTGAAAAGGATTCATGTTGTCCATGCCCTTTTCACCCTGTTAATCAATCTCTCCATTCCGCACTATCTTAAACTAAATTGCTAGGCTTTCTGCCTATCTTGCCTCACAAAGTAATCCGTGCCTTTGTATTAGTTCTCTATTCATTGAGGTCCATTGGTCCCATACCATCCCATAAACGCAGTCATTCATAAATAAATCACTTCTTGTATCCATATTCACTTACTAGCCTAAGATAAATAGTTCACTATAAGTCATCTCAGGCCTTTTCATTTATCTATTCACTGATTGTGACTCGGAGAGAGCCCTCTCCTGTTCTGGTAGGGCTAGCTACCAAACTGAGCATGGTTTGTGGTTACCCTGAATTTTTTCCTTCTTTTAGCCTAAGGCGGATTTAGGTGCTAATAGGGTATAGGGCTAGATTCTTGATATTACTCCCTCTAGTTATGGTCATACTACCTTGTCGGAGGCCAATGTAATTATCAACAGTTGCAAGCCAAGGTCTGCCTAAAATTAACAGATGTCCATCAAGTCAGTTTTTGGGGTTTATTATCAGAAAGTCAGCAGGATATTCCCAGGAATCAATGGATACCATGACATCATGTAGTGTGCCTTCTAGCTTAACCACTGATCGGTTAGCCAGTTGTAATAAAGTGGAAGTTGGTTCTACTGATGTAATGCCTGGTTTTTGACAAGTGGTGGTTGTTAAGATATTAATTACAGCCCCTAAATCAACTAAGGCATTTGAAAAGGTTTGTCCATTGATTTGCACTGTCACTATTGGATTTCCTGTGTCTTCATATTTAACAGGTGCTTCTCTTCCTGATAACAGGTCAGATAGGGTGCCAACTACTTGGACTGTTGGGTTATTTGTTATTCTCCTCCTTGGTTCTTTTATACATAGCTCCTTGATGGTCTTTGCATATATTGGGATATCTTGGATAGCTTGGAGGGGTGGGTTTTTTATGTACAAATTCTTAAGTTCTCCCAGAATATCAGTCAGGATGTTCTATAGGACACGATACAATTAACTGTTTTGGGAATGGGGGAGAAGATGTGGTTGCTTGGTCATGAGTCTGTTTTCTGACCGCATCTTCTTCCTATAATGGTTGTTATGCGGGCAACTAATTGTCAACTTGAACATTTTTATCTCCCTCAGTCTCTATAATGTGCCCAAACCTTAATTGAAGGTCATTGCATTCCCTTAGATCAGTTTCTAGCTCTGGTGTTTCTATTATTTGAATAGATTATACCAGTCTGTTATTTGGGTTCAGGTTGGGTTGGGCTAGGACTTGCGGTCTTAAATTGAACTGGGGATTTTGTTGTAGTGCTGGTAGTGTAGGTTGAGGGAGAGGAATGGTTCCTACTGGTTGGTTCATCGATCTTTGCCAGTTTGTTTGCCAGGCTTGACTATGCGAAGTGGGAGAGGACCATTGTGCTAGATACACATTGTTTTGCCAATATGGTGGGGCGTAGGGAAAATTTGGCCAATTAGATTGGCTTGCTTGATTCGGCCATGGAGATGATGAAGGAAATGGTTGTTGTGACCAATTTGAGAAGGGAGGTTGATTTTGCCACATTGTATTATATTTCTGAGCATGATATAGTGAAGGCTGAAAAGAAGAAGCTGGATCGAGTCACATACCTGATTGTCGCAGCTACCATTGACGACAGTGATTAAGTAGGTACATTGGTTCTAGTTCTTCTTCCACTTCTTTGTATACTGCTTACAAACCAAGAAGTGAGGGACAACTTTCTGTAGAGTGGTATTTTGTGCAAATGGCGCAAACTTGAACTGCATCTAATGGGCACTCTTTGTGGCTATGTTTCTTTCTGCATCTGGGACAGAATATTGCCAGATTTTGCTCTGCCTCTGCTTGTTTCTGTTTGGCTTGCATAATATTGAGCTACATTGTTAGACTCCCCAATATATCAGTTTTGAAATTTTCTAATAAATTTCGAATTTCCGCGTGAGTTACTCCTTCTCCAGAGATCTTGTCGTCCCTTGTAAACCTGTCATGTTTCATTGGTTTTAGCCTTGTGCTTCCTCGTGAGCTCTTGATACATAAATCAATGATGTTAGCAAAATCTTCTTGATAGATATCAACTTCTCCCATAATATTCAATGTTTCAATCCATTGTTCCTTCATACCTTTAATTAATGTTGTTTTTAATACATTTTTAGGTAAGGCTAATGTTGCATAAGGAGATATTTGAAGATTATATTGAAAACATTCAACATATTCTTCTAGTGTTTCATTAGGTCTAGCTACCATCTGAAATATTTCATCTTTTAATTCTATGGATCTACAATAATCCTAATATTTCTTCAAGAAAGCACCTTTCATCTGATCCCAGTCATTTATAATACCTCCACCCAACCCCATAAACCATCGTAAGGTAGTCCCTTTTAAGGTAGAGGGAAACAATTTCAGCTTTTAGGGGTCAGTGGTATAGTCATATCCTCTACACAGCACATTGAATTCTAACAAAAATGCATCTTGGTCTTTCGATGTTAGGCCATGAAATGAAGGGATATGCTGGAGAGGAATTGCCTTGATAGGTGCATTAACTGCAATATCTATAATGGAATATTGCAGTGTGGAGGTTTGGGTGTTTGGCTGGTTCTAAGCCATTTGGTCAAATATGTGCCAATAACCTTCCAGGATTTCTAGGAGGGTATTCTTAGGTTCGTTAGACGGAGTAGGGAGGGCCTTAACAGGAATAGCCTTAATAACACTTCCTCTGTCTGGGATGATGAGAGCTCCTAATGTCTGGGGGGATTTTAGCTCTTGAGATTCTTCAACTTCATTCTCGATTATTTTTGCAACACTTCCCTCATCTGGGCTGCTTAATGGTTGAATTATTCCAAGAGGGGAACTTGGTTCTTCAGTTTCCCTTGTTTCTCCTCTTCCTTCGTAGAGATTACTAAGGTTCTCTTCTTGCAATGATTTTGTGCTAGAATTCTCAATTTCTTGAAAATCTTGCTCCTCAGTTTGGCTGTGCACCTCAGCAAAGGCTATAGATGGTGATCCTGTAGCCTGAAGGGAACTAGTAGGTTGTCTAGAAGTAGCTTTTCTAGGTCCTATTGAAGGCCGAGATTCTACTTTTTTTAAGGATTTCTTCTATAAAGGTTGATCGGCCAAGGGTCACTGACCCGTTAGCTTTATTAGGCTTGGGTAGGGGTTTAGGATTCTTTTTAGGCTTTTTCTACTTAGTCATGCACACAAATCAAATTTTGATTTATACCCAAAACAACAGCAAATCTACAAGAAAAAGGGTAGGGAGTAGTGCTGTTACATGCTCCGTACGTAGGTTCTTACCTTCTATTTTTAAAACCCAATTCTCTCCTAGCATGTACTTACACTACTTTGAAAAGAAACAAATGGCTACACTCTTCCCCGACAATGGCACCAAAATGTTGAGTAGTAAAAAGGGTTCTTTTCACCTCTATTTACCCTACATTAATTATCAATCTAGGTATGATTTGTTATCTCAAAGAGTGTACTCAATCTAAGGCGGTCACTTGTCTAGAGTAATGCTAGTAGTATAGATTTGCTTTTGCAAAAGTAACTAAATACTGAAAACAAACCTCTAAATGTAATGGCAAGAATTGGAAATGCTTGTGACTAAATCATTTATTTAAGAAACTACAACACTTCATCAGTCAAGGGTGCAGTAATGATGACTCTTCCCTTTGTAAACTGATGTAATTGAAAACCAATCAAGGAAAAGATCATCAATCCAGGAACTGGACAATAATAGTCAATGTTCACTACAGTTTCAGATCATTATGTTCACACCAAAGCAATGATAATTGAAATAATAGGAAAAGGAATAACAACTAATCTATTTAACAAGATTGAACAACAAAGCTTTAATCTATAGAAATTGATGAAGCAGTAGTTATAATCTACAGGAATTAAGCAACAACCTTTACCTCATAAATGATTTGGACAACAAATGAAAATGGAATAGCAACCTAAAGCGAGTTATAAAATATTGAATAGCAACCTGAATCAAATGTAAATGCACAACAAACTAAATCAAATATTACACACAACATGTATGTATTGAAGGAAACAGTAATCTGAGTTTTGGCATAACAATTATTAGTCACGGTTATGAAGAAACAGCAATTGCAGTCACTATGGAACAACAATCCCAAATGAATAACAATTATGTTTAGAGATAAACCATAGATAAATATACAATAGTACCGATTTATAAATACACCGCACTGTTACTCTGTAAATGAACAGTAATGGTAATCTATAAGGAACAACAATATTATACAATAATATCAAATTGTTAAAGGAACATCAATGTGATATAACTTCAAAATGAATAGCATAACATTCTAGTTGCAGAGGATAACCTTACTATTCAAATAGGAATGAGATATAACAAAGACAATACATGAAATAATGAGGTACAACATTTTACTGAACAAAGCAGATAAAAGAAATCAAACCACACACGACTTGGAATCGGAAAATAATGGTATAGGAAGCAAGTAATCACCTAGGGTCGGGCCCTTAGCCTCCAGGGACGCACTGCTATGATTACTCTAGAATCAAAGATAGGACGGCAACAAAATTTATGTATTAAGCATCAAAACAGAGTTAAAGTAATCACTCTTTAAAAAGATTCGATGATCAAAGTTTAAGGTACAACAGTGAATTTCATAAAACAACAATAATCTACCCCTTGGTCTAGCAACACTGTCCCTTCTTATAGTAGCCAAGTAGAAATATCAAAGATACAAATGATCTTTAAAGTAGCGATCCCTTAGGATCAAAGGATCCCGAGGGATTCACCACATCGTTATTTCTTAGTTATCTCCTCATTCTCTTGCGCCGATTTGGTATCTCCTCTTCCTTTTCTTGGCTTATACGCTCCAATTTTGATTGCCTCATTTGGATGTGGTTCCCTGTCAAAGGGACAATAGTTGATTTTGTCTTGTCTTTTCCTTTGGAGTGGCGATCTTCTGTTTTCCTCTTTTTCTGCATAGGAAAAGGTATTATTAGTCATTTTACATTTCTCACAAATCTTCTAAAATTTATCATAATCTTTCACCATATGCCTATTTCATAATGCAAAGAAGTTATGAATTTAAGGAAAAGATAACGAAATAAGTGGCAACAAAACTTTCCATCCCCATGCTTGTTCCAACATCAACTTCTCACAAGGCACACCATTCTGTAATCCATAACCCTACAAGCTCCTACACGTCTGTTTTTGACACCAAATAGGGAAATTGGTGCCATTTCTTCTCTAGATCCTTACGTGCTTGGATATAAACTCTCCTGAAGTCAACCTTGAACACTGCGTAGGATGAAAACTACATGAAAAAGGTTGGGGACAACCTTGGATGCTGATTCATTGCCATATGGAGATACATTTCCACAAAAATCCAAAATATCTTTGTTTCTGTAATCCACGTGGCATCCTTCATAGACCATAAAGGGGCAAATTGTGCGGCCTCCGGCAATCCTTTCTCTAGAGGAATAAATTGGCTATCCTCCAACAATCTCCATGCAATGACCACAATTGATAGCAACAACCAAGCATAGTGGAAAGACTTGGTTTCATCCTGGGCCTCGCGACAGTTCACTAGGAACTCCTTGCAAAGGTACCTAGCCCAATTAAATTGCACACATTACATGGACTACGCAGCAAGTGAATCTACTAGCGTGGTAATTTCGTTCGCGCAACATTTTCTCATAACCTTCCCTGCCAGAATCTAGGTAGAAAATTGAACTATCTAGTCTGTAATATAGAGGATGGAATAACCTCGCGACTTCTTGAGGAGGCCAGAATCCTTCTTCATCTTGTCTGCAAGCTCTTTCTCCCCCATCTTCCCTCCAAAATCCTTGGTAGGGCTCGCGCCTTTATAAGGCAGCTGCATGATTCTGTGAATCAACATGTCCGCGATGGGGATAAGCTCTCCTAGCCATAAGCACCCTTCGTGTACCAGCATAAGGAGATGGCACACACATATCATATTAATGGGGGTGTGGTGATAATGTGGCAACGACAATATATTGAGCAACCCTGATTTCTCAACACCATGGATCCATTCCATCAGCTCTAATGTTGTAATGCTTGTTTCCTCATAATAGACCTTTCACATATATTTGTCCGTTTCCAAATGTGGAGACTTAGTGTGGTTCGTGAGGTCCCAATCCTCCATCTTTAACAACGGGACCTGTGCAAGCCAATAACCTTCAAAGGGACCTATTCAGGAAATAGGGACATGGATACTATGAATTTCTTAGTATGATGGCCCTTGGTTACCTTTGATTTTCCCTTCCATAGAGGGATATAATTTGGTAGCCTCGATATGGGTTCCACCCCTTCAGCATCAATATCATCCATTCCCTGGAATTCTTTCGCCTCTAGGTCCACTACTCGTTGTTACCGGGAATAGTGTTCACTCAGATGTTGCTATTCCCACTAAGACTGGTAGCTATCTTAGAAACAAAAAAGTAAAGTCTACTTTACCAGTACCTCTTTATTTTTGTCAAGCTGGAGGAGAATAACATATGCTTGTTCTATAATCTACCCTTCCGGCGAACCTGTCGCTATATTTTAGTGAGCCTAGCGACAGTGAAACTCGTTCTCATCCATTTGGACGAGTTTGTCGCTATTCGGTTTTAACGAGTTTAACGACAAAGATAACTCAGTTCCTTTCAATTTTAAAGAGTCTGAAAGGAATGGAAAGGAGACTCCAATGATTCGTTTTCGTCATGTAATCCCTTAAGTCCGAAAAAGCATAAAATAATACAAAAGGGATGATTTTTTGATAGTTTTAACGAGCTGAACAAGACAAGTGCTTGATCTTTTTGTGTAATAATCCCTCAGGTCCAAAAATATTAAAATCTAGAGGAGGGATAGCACTTCCGATGACTTTAACGAGCCGAAGAGGCCAATCGGTCGGCAATCTTTTCATATTTTACAAGTCAATTGAAAAGAGCTTAAAGGAGACTCGTTTTCGAGGAACGAGCGATGGTTTCGAGTAGCAGCTGATTCCAGGTAAGATTTGGAATTCTCCAATACAAGGATGGCTAATAGAATCACTCTTCGTAGATGTTCCTCGAAGGGGTGAACAATCATATGGGGGTGAATGATCGGCTAAAAACAGAGTGGAGGTGATGATGAGAACACGACCAAGGCTCAAAAGTTGGTGATAAGGCATTCACAATGGTTATTTATCAGTTCATCTTTTAATGAGCTTAAACGCTGGGGGAAACATTTTCTCATGACTTATGTTTATTTTTTAATGAGCTTGAACTATGCGCTAAAACTGCTCATGATAATGGTCATTGAGTTTTTGATTCACCATTAGCATTTTGTTCTTTCAAAGATTATACTACCTATTCATTTGCTTCATCAAACCAATTAGAAATGAAAACATATGCTTGATAAATGAGTTAGGAACACTAATATTTTACTCGAATTATGTACATGGTAAATTAAAAGTGACTTTTACCTCTCATTTTACCATTTCATTTGAATTTGGCTTGTTGGAGCTCTGGAGGTGTTTTTCCCCCTAATTTTCACCAGCTGATTTCGGGAGATTCTGTGAACGATTCTTGATGCCACTGGAACACATAGGAGCTAAACTTGTGCTCTTCAATTGCATTTTTTTCTTTTTGAATTTTGAGCCTGTTTCCTTGCTTTGCTGAGCCTCTGGGGTTTGAAGAACTTGCCCTGGTACCATCACACCCTTCCTTAATAGAAAGGTACAATGCATACTAGTCTTCTCATTGACTAGTCAGTACGCATCACTCCCAGTACGCTTACTGGGGTGCGATGGGCACAGAGAGGAAACTTTTTGCACAGTTTTCTCACAGATTTTTGCCTGTTTTTTACCAAATGAAGATCCTGACTCTTCTCTTGTTTGTTTTTCAGAGATTCATCAGAGGAAAATGGTTGTTACATGGCGAGAATGTGAGCATGAAGAATAGGACGCTGTTGCTTTACATGATCCGGGTACAGTAGCTGCATTGCGGAACTGTGGCTTGTTGAAGTTTTTCCGTATCTCTAGCATGAGGCAACAAATCAGTTTGTTGCAATATTTCCTAAATGCCTGGGATCCTATCAACCAAGTGTTCCAGATTAGGGGCAAATTGATCCCCTTGACTGCTGTGGACATCTATTTTCTAACTGGATTATCGAGGCATGGTGCCCCTCTCTCAGTATCAGGCTTCGCCTATGGGGGTGAGTCCGTGAGGGAGTACATTTGTCGGCACTGCAAAGAGGGATCTCAGCCGAGTACGGACGGCAAGATCAATATCCGGGATGTCAGTGACTGGCCCTTGCGGACCATTCTATTCACTTTTGCTAGACTGGCTGGTAGTTCTGCTCTTCACATAGCTAACAGGCCTTACATGCAGTATGCTTTGGAATGCCTTGAACTGAAGGTGTTCAACTGGTGTGATGCAGTACTCTGACCAAGGTGAAAAGCAGAAGATCCAAGAACTTCGGCTATGGTTCTATTTTGACTGCTTTCGCTTTGGAGAGAATCCCACTGATGCAGCCAAAGTACATTTCACTTGGACTGCCTCCATCGACTGAACCACGGATGCAGAGATGGGTTGACCTCATGTCTCGGCATGCTGGCTAGCCCCCGATTTATTTTTCTGATACTTTCTTTGAGTGGTTTGATTGTCAGGAGATGGTTTATGCCAGTTTCCATATGTTGGCATGGATTTCCGGGGTGACCCGGATTTGGTGCTGTCGGCTGGCGAGTAGTGGGGTGCTATGGGTAATTCTTCTGACCATATCTTTGTTCATTGTTTTTTATAATTTTCTTATGTTTTTTAATCAAGACTAATCAAAACTCATGTGCTCATGTAGATGTTGGACTAGTTGAACCAGTAGTATGCCAGAGAGACCCAGCGGCCACTCCAATAGGAGAGGCTGTGGGGAGGGCCATCTTTCACGACATTCACGTGTTCGAGACTCTTTCATCATTACAGCACCAGATCGAGGGTCTTACCCTTGGTATCCCGGATGTGAGGACTGACAAGCTGCCTTTGCAGTTACAACGACATACTACTGGAGTGCCGAGTCGATGGACTAGGCTTTTACGCATGATTGCACAGGTGGTGACTTGTTATCACCAGCATCATTAGACTAGGGTACCCCCTAGCATTTTCAGTTTTGGGTCATTTGACCAATTTCGTCTTGGTTACAGAACATTATGTATAAACTATAAACATTTATGAATATATTTTTGATTTTCGGAGCATTATTTTGGTTAAGTTACATGATCCTGCTGCATATATGGATGTGATGCTACTTTTTATAAATGTCACAAATGTCTATCTAACACATAACTTGCCAATGGATTTGTTAATGTGTTTAAGCTTTTGGAAATATTTTGATATTGGATGAAATCGAACTGTCTTTCCAAAATTCTAACTCTTAGGAACATGTGATAGATAGCTGGATTCCGTACAGAATAGATGCCGGTGAGTTGTAGAATGACGAGTTGTGAGTCTAGCCTGACGACAAGTCAGCATATGCCATGTGTGATGGAATCATAGAGGAGTTCTATCAATGTGTTGTACTCAGTGATATTGTTCATCGACCAACCAATACACACCCCTCTGAAACATACTAACTCATCGCTGGGATTGAAAATGACCCATGCCGCAGAAGACAGGTTCTGCAAACTACGACTTGCTCCGTTGGCATATCCAACGAATGATTCCAGTAGGTTCGAAATTTGCAACGAATGCAAAAAGTGGATTACCTAAACAAAATAAATTCTCTTGGCGAAAACAAAAATGTAACAAAAGCAAGAGGATTACTACGCAAAATTAAGCATAGTAACGCTTGAGGTACAACTCGTTGCGCGGTTGCATCAGTGGAATCCCATCATAGTCCATCAACATGTAGGCTCCTTTTGCTAATACATGCTTAACAATATAGGGACCCATCCATTACGTTTTGAATTTCCCTGCTCCCAACTTATCGGATTCCTGGTCGTAAAGTAAGACCAAGTCACCTTCTGAGAAGACGTGAGGTTTGACATTTTTGTCAAACTGTGCTTTGACTCATTTCTTATGAGCTTAGTTAGCCGAAGCTGCATCATGATGGGTTCCATCCAATTGGATTAGTTCCAAGAAACAAGTCTCTTCTTTTGAGGTTCTGGGGAGAAGGTCGACTGCAAGTTTGAGGGACGAGATTTCACATTGAACAGGTAAGATTGCTTCCAGACCGTACACAAGTTGAAAAGGTGTGAACCCTGTTGCATTTCTTACCGATGTCTGGTATGCCCAGAAGGCTGAGTACAGGATTAGGTGCCAATCCTGTTTCTGGACTCGGATCATCCTTTGCAACATGCGCTTCAGGACTTTGTTGATCGCCTCAACCTGTCCATTAGCTTGCGGATAATACGGAGTAGAGCTGTCTTGGGACATTCCTAATTTAGCAGCCAACTCAACCATCATGTGATTGTGAAAATACGATCTATGATCTGTGACTATGGCAAACGCCAAATCTGTAGACTACGTAGTTAAAAAAGAAAAGGGCAGTAGTTTTGCCACTGTTGTTTAATGTAGGCATCGCCTTGGCCCATTTAGTAAAATAGTCTGCTGCGACTATGATATACCCATGCTCCCTAGTCGAGGTCGGGTTATATGTCATGAAATCTATGTCCCATTTGGCAAATGGCCCAACAGCTACTATTGGTTGCAGCGGTGTGGGTGGTCTTCTGGTTTTGCTATCGAAAATTTGGCAAGCATGACAACTTCTAACTGCGGTTATGCAATCTTTGAACATTGTTGGCTAGAAGTATCTTGCTCGCAAAATTTTTTGCGCCATGGCATAACTAGATTGATGCCCCCCACATGCACCTGAATGACAATCATTCAGGACTTTTTTGGCCTCCTCACGGGTGAGGCACCTCCGCAAAATTGTATCGATACCACAACGGTAAAGAGTATCACCGACGATCACGTAGTCTTTCGCTTGGTATTGAATACGTCGTTGTTTGGAGCGTGAGGTATTAGACCTATATGTTTTTGTCTGGAGATAGATGATTATATCTCTGTACGAGAGATTGCTTGAAGATATCATAAACAAATTTTCATCCACGATTGCTTCTTTGGACGTTGCATCGTTGGACGACGATGGGAGATCACATTGTAACTCTGCAAATACCAGGCCTTTCTTTGATTTGGATTTTTTGAATTCCATATCAAACTCTTGTAGAATTGCTATACATTTTGAATATTTTCCCCCCAGCAACTGTTGTGACAATATATAAGTCATGGGGTTGCAATATGATAAAATGGTAGTTTTTCTGAAGAGGGCGTAGTGTCAAAATCTCTGTATCGCTTGAACAGCTACGAGGGCGAGCTTTTCAACATAGGAGTATTTCATTTCCATATCATTTAAGTTTCAACTTAAATAATATATAGGATGTTCAATTCCATTGTCTTCTTGAACTAAAACCATTGCTATGGTCGTATCTTCTGTAGCCAGATACAGGTTAAAGTCTTTCTGATAATCAGGAGCATACATTAATGACGCTTGTATTAGAGATCGCTTTAAAGCATCAAAGGAAGCTTGCACGAGCTGATCCCAAATGAAGGGTACTTCTTTTTTCAATAAACGAGTATAACCTTTAGCTAGTTCGGCGTAATTTGGAATGAACCTCCTAAGGAAGTTTGCTTTCCCTTGGAGTTTCTGAATCTGAAGCAAGTTTTAAGGTGGAGGCAAATCGATAATTGCTTGAACCTTGCATGGGTTGAGACGAATCCCATATTTTGAGATTACAAAGCCAAGTAAATGACCAGAACTGACACAAAACAAGCATTTGTGTGGATTGAGTCATATATTGTACTGTCGGCAACGTAGAAATATCGCTCTCAAATGGCGCGAATGATCTGTCCGCTTTCGTGAATGAGCTGGGAGATCATCGAGATATGGTTGAACGATGTTTTTGATGCCATGGAAAGCATAATTCAGTGCTCTCTGAAAATTTGCCCCTGTGTTCTTCAAACCAAAGGGTAGCTTGCAATATGCGAATGTGCCCCACGGACAAATGAATACAGTCTTTGACTGGTCCTGTGGGCGGATATTTAATTGATTATACCCGAAAAATCCATCCATAAAATAAAATATTTCGCATCCGGTGCATTCATCAACTATCTGGTCAATAAAGGGTGTAGGGTAGTTGCCTTTCAGACAAACTTGACTTACATCCCTGTAATCGATGTACACTCTAATAGTTCCTTGTTTTTTCATCACAGGAACAATATTCGATACCCAATCGGTCAGAGGAACGGGGTAAATGAAACTAGCATGGAGGATTTTTTCAACTTCCGCCTTGATGGCATCGACTTTCTTAGGGTGCACTTGCCGTAGCCGCTGTCGTACCGGTTTGACATCTGGATACATCTTAATTTTGTGTTCAACTATGCTCGAGTCAATACCTGGAATTTCATCATATGACCAAGCAAAGACATCTCTAAACTCGCGAAAGAGAGTGCTATATATTTCCAATTCTGAAGAAGAATAAGATTTGCCAACATGAATATTCTCTACAACATCTGTTTTGGTTCAGATATTTATGGTACTAGTCTCTTCAATATTGGATAGGTTTCTCTCGGAATCCACCGTATTTACAGTATTTTCCAGAAAGTCAAATACTGAAGGATGGTGTAGGTTACTGGAATTATCCTCTTTCTAGTTCAGAAGATGGGAACGATGGTGGTAATCTTCCCATGGTGCCTCATCAATCATCATCGATTGAGTGATTCCTTCGTTTATGGAGTGTATTTGTGACCAAGGATCTAAAGGGGTGCCATATTCCTTAGACCTATCTATCCAAACGCTTGATGAGTGTTGATGTGAGTTTGCCTCCCATGCTGAAAACATTGATTGCTATAATATTTCCATTGGGGTTAGAGGCAAAACTTACAGATGATCCGTTTCAACATCGTTTTCTCACTACTTTTGAATGGAAGATATCATATTGCAAGTTCCTACATTAGCCACTTCCACCAAATTTGTTGGAGGCGGTAGGGTAAAAGTTCCCATTAATGTAGGGTCTTTTAGTAGGCCTACTCCGATATTGTGAAGCGTGCTAGGGCTTCCATGGATCATTGGAATGCTTCCCGTAACTTGTGAACTGTTGGGGAGAAAAGTTTGTTGGTCGATGATTGTAATTCCTCCTTGGGAAGGAAATGCAATTTTCCTAAAGTAGGTCGACACAATGACTGCCATGGCATATGTCTAAGGCCTTCCCAGTAGGATGTTGTAATCGAGGTTTCCATCAATGACTTCAACATCGATTTCTACTGTTTTGCCCCCCAGTTTGACTTGCAAGTTACTTAATATTCCATACTTGGTGTATGTTCGTCCATCAAATGCTTTCAATGTCATCGACGATTGCAACAAGGATGGAGACCCTAGAGTTTTCCAACAACTCATCGACATGATACATGTGGATGCCCCCTCATTAATAATTGTTCTATGAAAAGTTTTGTTGAGGGCTTTCACTTGAATGAGGAAAGCTAGTTGAGCTGGTAACTGAGGGTCTTATCCTTTGTGATTAAAAGATACAAGATTAGAATCCATTGGGTCAATCCCACCTATTGCTCATAACAAAGCCTGATTTTGGGAGGGAAAATTTTGCAGTACCTCAAGAGTCGACATTGCGGATGGCGATTGGGCTAAATCCTCCACTATATTATAGTGTTGTGCTGCTTGGGCACGAGGATTAAACATTGATTTGTGTACTACTCCCTTTGGCGGTTTTATTGTTAATTCAGGAATGATGGGTGGCACAACTACGGTTGAAGTTGTTGTTGAACTACTAGGTTGATCATTATCGTTGGTGTTCAACATCTATGGATTCCCGTAATCTTTACTCCTTGTCGATATGAGAGTGTCATTCAGTTGCTTTGAAACTGACAACATTAGCACCTGGGACGGGGAAGCATTTTCGCTAGCAACCAGATTTGTTCCCGGGTTTGGAAGTGGATCAGTCAATACAGCCAAGGTTTTTGAACTTTTGAATGATTTTCTAAGTTCTTCTTTATATGGACACTCACTGGTCCAGTGGTCCTCACACATATATGACATGAATTTTTTGGTTTCTTATTCCCAGAAGGGTTTGCAGAAGATTTTTTAGGAGATGAGTCCTCCTGGTTTTTCTTCTTCCCTTGTTTTTTCTTCTTGCATCCTGGTTGCTTGGGTTCTTTGCCTTTGTCTGTCGACACGACATTTACTTTCGAGGCTAGAAGTTCCTCATTTGGATTTTGACTCGAAACCATGTGGGCCTTTTTCGATGTAGCCTTTGCGGTTTTAGTTCTTGTCATACCTATCACACCATCGCCGGCATGAGAGTCTTTGTTTGATTTAGGAGGTGGAGGAACGAAAAATTATGGTCTAGGATCATCAGGGATTTTATCGTAGAGTGTGCCAGACTGAGTATAGATCAAGTCTAGATATTGTGCGCGAGCAATAACTTGATCTTCGGTGGTGACTCCTCCCTTTGCCACATCTTCTGTAATAGTGGGTAACAGTGACTTAATAAACCATTCAACCAATAGCTGATCAGGAACATATGTCTTTACCATTCTACGAAAACGTCGTCAGTCATGAATATGATCGGATATGTGAGTGGATGTCGTTTGTTTGAAATTGGTAAGTAGCTCAGTTCCTGTTTCGTACCTTATAGGTAGCTGAAAATGGGTTAAAACGGTTGTGGATAGGGTACTGAAGTTATCAAACGAAGCTCTAGGCAATTCGATATACCACTTTGCTACTGGACCAGTTAGCATTCGCTGAAAGAGGTAAAGCCTGATCGAATCATCATTGAGAGTGTTTGATGAACACCATAGGTGAAAGGTCATCACATGATTTGATGGGTCTTCACCCAGATTTCCATTAAATTTAGGAATATCATACGGAAGTTTATGCGGAATCGTCGGCCACCAAGGGGCATAGGCAATTGGATCGTTCGTTAGTCGACTTAGATTCGGTAACTCTAAAGTCACCATAAAAGGCAACTGTTGATTCAGGCTTGGTTGAGCATACCCAGGATAAGATGGAATCGTTTGAGCAGTCGGTCTTTGCATACCAGCATAATGCATTTGATGTTGGTAACTTTGGTAAGGTTGATGGGCATAACCATTATGATATGGTTGATACGGTTGCCCATTATTTGCAAAGACTTGTTGCTCATATCCTTGGTAAGCTTGCTGGAATTGCGGTTGTTGGTATTGCACTAGCCATGGTTGTGAAGCCATGGGCTGTTGTCCAGTATTGCCTGTTTGACCAAGATGGGGGTTGGTGTTCCCCGTTTGAACCTATGCCATTCCACTAGTTGGTGATTGCGGTTGTGTCGTAGGTACAGGAGATTGTTGCATTACAACTTGCGAAACTTGAGGTTGGAATACAACTGGTGACGCTTGTACTTGTGATACTGCCACAATAGCCAGCGTAGTGGGGATATTTGTCATAGGTAAACTTTGTTGTATTGAGCATACAACTCTTGGTTTTTGAGACAGGATTAGCACCCAACCGCTTTTTGTGATTCCAGCATAACCCAAATTTTGTTGTGAACTCATGCATGGTTGTCTTTTCGAGGAAGGCAATGAAAGGGCATACAGCCCTCCATACGATGGTAATCCAGTACTCAAAGGAATGATTTTCCTTTGGGGACCAGTTTGCCCAAATTGACCTTGTGAAGGATCAATTTGTTGAGACTCAATGTAAGAGATTCCAGAAATAATTCCGGACGAACAAACGGGAACAGTCCATACTATTAAAAAAGCCCCTGGGTGGACTCCATCCAGTGACTGAAAGCTGGTTGGGACAGACGACACGCTGGAAAACATTGTCGGAGTAGTAGAAGGAGCTTTTGTTGTTGTTGTGTCGGGTAACACAGTCCTTGATGTTGACGGTTCTTCAGACATATTAAGCCTATCCAAAATATTCCTCAGCGATTCTTCAGGAACATCCGATGGTGGGTGAATATCTTCTGATGAAGAAGGATACAGGGCGATCCCAGCTCCAAGTTACGTTGGAGTGCTAGATGGAGGATCTTCCACAATCTCTTCTATGGCAATCAATCGAGGAGGAAGAGGCAGATCGTCAAGTCCATAAAATATTTTTGGTGCCGAAGAAGATATAGGTTCTGCAACAACAGACGGTTGGGGAGTAACACCTTCTGAATTAGCTGTAGATAGAGCCGGTTCAGGAATAGAAGTGTTTACCGTCACACTAGGATCAGTTGCAATGTCCTTTTGTTGTTGTAGAATTTATTTTGTAGAGGCAGGGGTACTAGAAATGTTCAGAGTAACCGGAATCTCTGAGGATGTTGGAGTGCTTGCTCCAACCAACCTAGGGGACTTTGATCCAGTCAAACGAGTTTGCTTCGTTTGAAAAGGTTTCACTTCCGGAGTCAACAATAGTTGAATCGTAAGTCTCCGCGAACGATGGGGTTTTGATTGAATTTCTTCCACGATTGCGGATTATTTGATCAACTCAAAATAAAAGGGAAAAATGTTTTTCGAATTAAATGAATTTTAGATGCTTTCACACAACTTGTTTTTTCAATTTTAAAGAGTTGAGAAAAAACAAAAGATGACTCTAGTCGCCTTCGATTTTTATTGAGCCTGAAGTGACAAGTGCTGAGAGGACCTTTTCTTTTAAGGAGTCTGAAAAGGAGAAAAATGGACTTCTATGGATATCTAGGCAGAGGGGATTACCAAACCAATCGCCAAATTGCAGAATACGTTTTACAGTACGGCAGTCAATCTTCCTGAATGCTGTGTTCAGTGCATTGCGATCGATAGGGCAGTAGACACGGCTTCCTAAGGATAAAGGATGCAGCCTATTGTGGTCTCCCAAAATATACTCGACGGTACGTGGGAGCACAAGTCCGTACTGGCACTTGTCGTCTCAGAGTGGAGGAATCACCCAACCAACAATGAAAACAACAGTTACCAGGTTTTACGACGCCAGAATACATCTCTAGCCTAGACCTCTAGATGTTGTGTGTTACGTTCCAAAGCGTTGTTAGATTCATTAAATTTATTTTAAGTTGATCTTGCTTAAAAATTTTCCTTTCAGGTTCATCGCGTGATGTGTATACAATTCCTAAAATGCAGTCTAAGATGATAAACGAACGTTTAATCTTCTTTTGGCAATGAAAATCCTAGCTACTAAGGAAAGAAAGTTAAGAATCTTTCAGCAAAGAGCACAGAGCACACGCTAAATGCACTGTTCTAAATCAAAACAAGCAGTCAAAATGCAAATGCACATGCATGTATTTGTTTTCAGCCTTCTTAATGTATGAATGATGATAAGAAAGCTATGTGCAAATCTGAATTACTTTCAAAGCGAAAATACTCAACAAATTTCTTTTCAAAATGAAGTGAAGGTAAGAGAGACACTTTGCGATTTCGAAATGAAAATTGCTTTTAGGCACTTTAAAAACTACTAATTCAAATCATATGCAATAGTAATTGTATAATCGATTATCAGGAACAATGGGATTGTCTTCTAAAACTGAAAACGACAGCTACGACACTTTCAGATCAAGAAATGATAGTTCAACTATGCTACTTTTTTGCAAAAGAGAACTAAAAATGGCGCACAATAGATAAAAACACTTATAGTTATTTGTACTATGGAGGTAGAATAATGTAAGAGAATGGGGTTTCACAGAGATACACTGACCATAGATAGCAAAACTCCTAAATAGGATTGAAAACAGTGAGGAAAAAACCAAAGTCTGCACAATAGATAAAAACACTTACAGTTATTTATACTATGGAGGCGGAATAATGTAAGAGAAGGGGGTTTTCACAGAGATACACTAACCATAGATAGAAAAACTCCTGAATAGGACTGGAAATAGTGAGGAAAAAACCAAAGTCTAAAGGTAAAGTTAACCTTCCCTGACCATCGCACCTGTCACACTGTGAATTCAGTATGCAGCGCACCTACTGCACTCGGGAAGTGCGATGCATACAAACTTCCTTGAAGGAAGGGTGCGATGGTACCAATGCAAGACTTTAAACAAGTTTTTACTCACAATTTGCAATTTATTTTAGGGATTTAGACCGAGTAAGTGATGTTCAGTATATGTAAATCACAGGCATAGATCTAAGGAGGTTACTAGAGCCACCACTTAGGGAAATTAGATTGTTTGCAGATTGATTGTTTAATTCATAAACAAAACTCGGAGATAGACTGAAGCAGCATTGATCTACTTTGCATTTGTATAACAAATGTAGTTCGAAGGCTAGCTGGCTTGACTTCAGGCTCCATCTGTAAGCTTATAAAAGAAACAAAGATAGACTAACAAACAATCTATTCGCTCCCCAGCAGAGTCGCTATTTTGTTACCGGGAATAGTGTCCACTCAGAGCTGCTATTCCCACCAAGACTGGTAGCTATCTTAGAAACAAACAAGTAAAGTCTACTTTCGCTTTCCTTTATGAAAATAGATAAGAGTGGAACAAAGGAGACCAAACTTAGTCTTGCGCTTGGTTCCTTACTTGATTCCTCTCCTTCCTGATAGACCTTTGCCATTTCTTCTTCGTCTGCCCAGCTTCAAAGAGCACCTGTGGAATCAAAGCAACATACTACTATCGAAGAATAGAGATCTATATTCATAAATAACACAGGACCAGATATGTGTTAACCATACAAATGCATATATAA
>APFE030327396.1:157140-179819 GCA_000404065.3 Pinus taeda | reverse complement strand
TCCCCACCTTCATCTGAGGTGGTTTTTTCCTCTGCAGAAGGAGCCTCATCAGATCCCTTTCCTTTGTCAGGAGCTTTAGATTTACAGTCCCCTTTGTAGTGCCCTTCCTTTCTACATTTCCAGCACACCACCTTTACAGGTTTTCCTGGAGATTTAGATCTCCCATTTGATGACTTATTCAAAGCATCATCATTTTGGCTCTCCATATTTTTTCATCTCATCTCCTCCGTCGACAAGGATGAGACTATTTCATCAAAATGCAAGGCAGTTGCATTGCTACCTATTGCAATAACCAGACTATCCCACGAATCTAGTAGAGAGCACAACAAAATGATGCACTTATCTTCATCTGAAATTTTAATATCAATAGATGCTAACTGACTTACCACAATATTAAATGCATTTAGATGCTCTATCACCGAGTCTCCATCATTCATCCTCAGGTTATACAACTTTTTCCATAGGAACAATTTATTCACGAGAGACTTAGATTGGTACAAAGTCCCTAACTTGTCCCACAAAGCCTTCATTGTAGCTTCCCTTGACACATTCAACAATACTGAATTTGACACACACAATCGTATGGTGCTCTTTGCCTTCCGATCCAACTTCTTCCATTCTTCATCGGACACTCTCGTTGGTTTAGTACCTAGATCTACCGCAATCCACTGGTCTTTATCCACCAACAAATCCTCCATTTTGAGTTTCAACAACTCAAAACTCTGACCATTAAATTTCTCTATCTCTATCTTTCCACTTGTTGCCATCTTCTTTCACCACTAGAATAGATCTCATAGATCTCCCACTGAATAGGATCTACCACAAGCCCGAGCGAAACCCCTCAGAAACAAAGGCGTTCCCTTGAAGCCAAAACTACTCTGATAACAAATGTACGTTTTAACCCCATACAGAAATTACCTGCATAGAAATTTTAAAACATAGAAAATAAACAATCCAAGATCATAACACATAAAACACATATACACAGAGATTTTCCCCTAAATCCCAAGACTGGGACTACCAGCTTGATTTTTCAGTATATTCCTTTCAATGTTACAATACATATTTATACATGCCAAAGAATCCAATACCATGGACTGAAAACCATCACGTCTAACATCATGGACCAAAAAACCATCGCATCCAATACCATGGACCGAAAACCATCGCGTCCAAAAAACATGTGCGAAAATCATGCACAAAACCATACTTGGGTCTGCCCAACCTAACATAGGGTCCAAAACCAAAATTTTCCAGGGCGCTACCAAGGACCCCATAAAGTGGCGTTACAGGTGCCCTTCAAACCTCTTGTTAACTACGTGGAAAGAATATAACACAACCCAACACTTTGTGATCTGAAATGTGCCTCCATCTGTAGCTTTTTTGACAATATATGGCCCTAACCAATGCATCTGGAATTTACTTGGAAAATTAGTCAATTTACTATCATATAATAGGACAAGATCATTTACTTTGAATGTGAAAATCTTGATATGGTGATCATGCCATGCTTTTTCGCATTCCTTCCAAACTTGTTGATGGAATCCTACCAAAAATTGATCTTCTTCAAGCTCCATCAGCTGTGTGAGTTGTTCCTCCAAGGCCTTACGATCCACCATATCCATTAAAGTTTCTATGTGCAGACTAGGCAAAATATATTCCATTGGAATCACAACTTCAACCCCATAGATCAATCTGAATGATATTTTCACTACCATATTCTTATAATTAGTCCTATAAGTCCATAGCACTACAGGTACACATATATCCTAGTCATTCCGTTGTGTATTGCAGATCTTTGTCAGTGTGATCTCTAAAATCTTGTTAAAGGTTTCAACAGTTTTGTTTGCATGTGGGTGATATGGTGTACTCTTTTGATGGTAGAATTGGAATTCCTCAGTCAACGTGCTGATCATCTCATTCAGAAAGTGCGTACCCCTATCACTCATCAACACTTTCAGGTAGCCAAATTTGGTTAAGACACATTGAAACAAGAATTTTGCTACCGTAGCCCCTGTACAATCCTTAACCAGTTGTGCTTCCACCCATCTGGTTAGATATTCTATCACGGATAATATAGTGCACACCTATTTTCTTTCCAGGGGGCTGAATTGGACCCACAAAATCAATCACCCACTTCTCAAAGAGTTGTAAAGATACCTGAGGGTATAGTGGTAACTCATCTGTTCACGATGGTCTACGAGTTCTTTGATATGAATCGTACGCCTTACAGTATGCCTTGGAATATTTATGCAAGTTGGCCACCATAGACTTGCACACAAAATCATTTGTGCACTTACCTTGCCTGCATAATAGCTTCCTGCAACTCACCCATGAGCTTCAATGAGAATGTTGTTGCATTTAAAGTCCTATACATATCTTCGCTATATTTCATCTGTACCAATTTTAGATAAATATCCCTCAATAATTGAACAATCGACCACACACACTACTAATTCATTCTTCTGGTGAATTTTATAACCTTCCGGTGCGATCCTCATAGTCAAGAAGTGAATAATATGTAGAAAATGGTTATCTGTTACACACACTGCAAAGAGCTATGCATTTGGCAACCCTTCCTCCAAATTATTAGGTTCTTTTCTTGTTTCAATCCATGACATATGGTTAGGTCCCAATTTAACCTTCCAGGATTTACAATGACTTCAAAATCATACTCCTAAAATAATAACAACCATATTCAAAATCCCCCGCTCACCAACACAGGCTTGTTGACTAGCTATTTCAAGGAAGAATGATCTGTGTACATCTTGAAATGTCCTCCTAATAGATAATGCCTAAACTTTTGCAGTGCATAAACCATGGCCAACCCTTTGCGCTGAGTTGTTGAATAATTTTTCTCGGCCTCTGATAACTTCCTACTTGCGAAAGCTATAGGATGATCCAGTTCTCCTTCACCAAACTATGTTAGTACTGAACCTAACACAATGCAAGAAGCATCCACATGCACATGAAACTCCTTTTTCCAATCAAGGAATACCAAAATCGGTACAATGACCATCTTTTCCTTCAACACATCTAAGATGTGCTGAAATTCTTCATCCCAACAAAATGTTGCATCCTTCTTTAGCATTTTCTCCATGGGAGTAGTAATTTGAGGATAAGATTTGATACATTTTCTATAGTATCACATATGTCCCAGTGTCGTGCATAGTTTCTTGACATTCCTAGGGGCCTCCAAGTTCACAATTACCGCAATATTCGGAGGGTCCACCATCAACCCTTGATTGCACACAACATGACCCAGCAAGAACCAAAACGGAACACAGAATATAAATTTCTTCAAATTCAATGCGATCTGGTATTTGTGACATGTATCCAACATTAGGTAGAAATTTGCTACATGGCACTTCAGTAGTCCAAACAACATCTAGTCATCAAAGTATACCTCCAGAAACTTATGACTGAACTCCTTGAGTGCTGCTATGACTACGTGGGAAAATAGCACAGGCTCATTCTCTAGTCCAAATGGCATCACAATGTACTAGAAACAACCTGACTCCATCATGAAGGTCATTTTTCTTCAATCTTCTGACATGATATTGATTTGATGATACCCTCAAAACCCTCCAGTAAAGGTGTAGGCCTCCTGCCCTCGAACATTGTCTAGCACTTCATCTGTGAACGACGTCAGAAATGGATCATGGACACATGCATCGTTAAGCTTCCGTAGATTTACACAGATCCTTATTTTTCCCTTTTGCTTCTTTTCTTCAACCACCATTGGGCTCACCCAATCAGATTCTTCAACAAGTTTTATGATGCCTATCTCCAATATCTTATCCAGCTCCTAGCAAACCTTTTAATTATACTTAGGATTAAGGCGGTAAGGCCCCTGTTTAACAGGATTCACGTTTGGCTTTAGTGTGATCTTCATAACACCCAAATCATCAATTATTCCCTTTAGATCTGAAAAATTAGTTGGAAAGGGATCCTAGTATTCATGGAGTAATTCAACAACCTTATCTACTGTAGCGTCGTCCCAGTAATCTCCAATTTTTGTGAACTTTGGCTCTTCCTTTGTGCCAATATTTACTTGCTTTGTTTTCAAAGGTGCAGATATGTCCCAATTTTCTATTTTTGGCACTTCGACCTTGTGATGCCCTTCTTCCTCCGAAATATTGATGTTCCTTGGGTGTTCTTCTTCCTCTTCTTCACGTTATATAATTTTAGGGTGTGGCACAACTTAGTGCTCTATTTTGTTTGGGTCCATTCCATAGGTTCCTTCGGCATTCTAAAGATAACCGCCTTAATCTCTTGCAACGCTTCATCAATGCTTGCAAAGCCATCTTCGAAGCTGAAATTCAGTAAGAATCCTTCTTTAAGTACATACCATTCCTTGGTGCCATGGTTGAGCTCTGTTTCCAGATTCCAGTTCACGGGAATTCTGTCCAAGGTATCAAAAACTATGTGTACCCATTCCATGCTTTAGTCCACTTCGTTAGGTGATCATGTGGATCGTCCCATCCATTATACTTCTCAGTCATTATGGTGTTAACATGTGTAAACCATAGCTTAATCATTCTTTTGTAATCTCACAATCCAACAAAACTATCCTTATGCGTACCCCACCATCGTGCGGGCATAATGCACAGTGACAACTCTAATTCTTTGAAGAAGTGGTCCTCAGGGACCGTGCTAAAATTCACGAAAAACCAAATCTATGTCAGTTAAACCATCATAATAGGGTAATTTTTTTACCTCCGATGAAATATAGTGCACCAACTTTGCCATCATATTGCATCGCAATGTAGAGATTTCATGCAAGTGATTCTTCCAATGTTCTAATTCCTCGTCTGAATCAAAGGTGTAGGAACTCTCCCAGTCCAATGAAATCCATCCATCTATCGTTGGATTAATCCATTCCTGATCTCACGTTGTTATCTTATAAATCCAGTCTAGTATATCATCACTTTCTTCATAATCCCGTATTGGTTCAGTATAACGCACCCCTTCTGCAGGGTCCAATGACAGTATAACTTGAAGCAACTTTGTTTCAAATGACATTGTCCTCTTTTTCAGATTAATGACCCCATTCATATCAATAGCCCAGTTAATTCTCAAGAGAGTGGGGTAGGGATTACTGTCATCAATGATTTCTATAACTTCAAGGTCTGCCATCGTGCTCGCGCCTTCAAAATCAACTATTACTCCATTTAACCATCCCATGGGGATGGTATTTTGTTGGTTCGCCATCCTGAGTTGAATCAGAGACCACTATAGAGCAGGTCTCCCCATCCTTTCCCATGTCTGTTTCGATAATACCTTCGCATCAGAACCCAGATCCAAAATGACCTGGTCAATCTCATAATCACCTTTCTCTATTGTTAGACTCATCTCTCATCTTGTTCATGCCTTATTCTTGCCAATCTTTCTGACTGCATGGTGTTCACTAGGGGCCTTTTCCTTGCTGGCACATTTATTTATTAGTTCCTACAGGCCTTCCACAACTTTGTTATCACGTAGCAGTTTCATCTAGGTCTCCAAAAATGTAGTGAATACAAAAGGATCAACCTCTACAGGCTTGCTGAGTTCTTGTATCTTGCCTTGGCTTTATCAAGTGGAGGCCTTCGTGAAGCTCTTCATAGCTTCCAAAAAAGTTTCCTTAGCACGGATCAGATCAAAGACAACTTCTTTCTCTGGCACTTTACGAACCCATCCTTCTAATTTACACTATTTAACTTTGTCAGCACCAATCATCACTCCACTTCTTAGCAAAATATTGACTCTTTGATCCTCTTTGCGAGGCTCAGCCCTCATCATCTATAAATTATGCATAGGCTTTAAGGCTGTGTTTTATTCTCTTTCATTTTAGGTATTAGCATCATGCATTTTTCTATAGTATGATCAAACCGTCTGCATTATTGAAATAATGGGTGTGTAGGATTCTGACAATCTCGCACATAGTACCCCAGCTATCCACAATTGTAGTTGATAATCTGACCGTGACCTCTACCAGGTCCTCCTCCTCCTCGACCCCATCCTCGACCCTAATAACCCCTATGTGATCCTTCGGTGCCATGATCTGGAGGTTGAGTTTCTGCTTGCATGCAATACATAGGGGTTCTTTCCATCATCAGTTCATAGCTTCGATAGTTGTGCTCATCGTGGCCCATGGATTAACATAAATTACAGAACAACTACTGGGGTGCCTAAACAAAATTCTAAAGTAAATGGAAATTATCGGTCGTGTGTTGCCCATTAACTTGAAAAATGGCGCACCACAACACAACCCCTCTGCTCGGCCCTACTGGGGATTCTGGTTTCAGGGGTGTCGTTCCCCCTCCTGTGATATAATTTGTGTACACTGGACAATGACCTTATCATGTCCATGGCCCTTACACTTCAAACACCAAACATTTGCACCCACCTGAGGCTTAATTTCCTTGCCTTTCATCAAACTTTGGATTTCTAAGTGTAGGCTTTCTAACTATGAGTGGATCTGATGTACTCTCAAGTTCATATTTTGAATAGGTGATGCATGCAACCTCATCATGATCTCCAAGGATTCTACCTATGTTTCTACCTTTTGTTGTGATAGAGAAATTATCAAGTGGGGCAAAAGAGACGTTATAAACCATTGAAAATGTTGGGTATCTTTGATCTACATGTTAGCCTCTCTGGTCTAACATTTCAACCTATGATCAAATTCCCAAGGCATTTCTTTG
Organism: Pinus taeda; assembly: GCA_000404065.3. NCBI lineage: Eukaryota > Viridiplantae > Streptophyta > Pinopsida > Pinales > Pinaceae > Pinus > Pinus taeda. The sequence continues at coordinate 173,133 of APFE030327396.1, read as the reverse complement.
ACCCTCATCATGATCTCTTTAAATCCAATTAGTGACTATGATTCAGATTTAGGTTTACTGAACTCTTTTTTGAAATATTTCTTAATCTCTCTTAGCGCCACAAGAGGACTATCAAAACAATACATAATGTACCAAGTTAGCACGAAATCCTGCAAAGCAGTAACCAACTGTGCCTTATTTATATTGTCATTAGTAATCTGTTGTATTGTCCATACATCATTTGCAACAAACCAGAATTGTTCCAGATATTCACTTCCTATGCCCTTAAAGATCGACATCTTCATTGCATTCACCATATTGAAGGGTGGAGGTGGAGGTGGAGGGGTGGGAGAAGATGTATGAAGTAGAGGTGGAGGTGGACATGGAGGTGGGGTGGATGGATGGTTTGTTCTGGGAATCCCCTGAGTGATTAGCTAAATAGCGCTTCATGGCATAGTCTTCCCTGCCCCTTCGTCATCACTTGAAGGAGGTCCAATAAAGGGGGTATACTCTAGTGTTGATCCTACGTGATTTATGAAGAATCTTCCACTATGCGTAGACCTGAATCAAGGTAATGGCATCCATTGTTTTTCACATAACAAAATTTTAATCCAAGTATTCAATGATCTTAAATACTTACCACGCGGTGCCTTGAAGAATCTTTGCTATAGTTGACTGAGGTATCAACTAAAAATTCTATAAAAATTCCTCCTAGAACTCTATCGAGCCAATGATCAACATCCTATGTGATCTTGTTTTTAGAGGCGTCTAGTTGTCATACTAATTTTGGAGTCCACACTATAGGACTATCGAGCTTCCACCTTCCTTGACTGTTTGTCAACTTGGGTAACCACTCATACAATTCAATTGGGAAGGTGTAGAAGAATATTTCGTGTATCTCTATATACATATATCTTTCAACCAAGCTTCCTTTGATAGGCGCAAATTCCTATTTTCTTGCGCCGCAAACTCGTAAGTCTTCCGATCCAACCACTTTTCAATTTCTTTCTTGGTGAGGTTCCAAAGAGTGTCACACATCTCTTTCAAGAAGATCCTGATCTTAACAATAGAACCATTTGTTGGCCTAGAGGGTCATGACCCAGGTTTAGAGTCAATTGCACCAACTGGAAAAGCCCTACACTACTAGCCATTTTAGCAACAACCCACGTAGCACAGGTTGTAGTCTCACCCGAAGAAATATGGGGGGATGCAAGAACCAAGTTTCTACATCAAGAGACTAGTATGATGTCTTTTAGGGCCTTGGATCTACCTTTGTGTATATTGAAACAATCTTATGTCACGTTACAAAAACTCTATTAAAACAACCTTCAAACCTTCTGTGAAGATCCATGATTAGTCCTTTGCAGACCTATAATATTCGATTTATCTACCAACATGCATAAGAAAGAAATCTTAAATTGTTATTCATGCAAATCTACTTAAGTCATTAATAACCTTAAGAGGAATCACCACAGTCTTTGCGAAATTACTTAAACATGCATTGCATACATTATCAAGACTTATTCAAGAGAATCGCATAGAATTCACTCAATATTTCATAATGCAAATCATTCATCAACGACATACAAGTTAAATAGACATGCACATAAATACTCAATAATTCTTCAGAAACTCATATTTATTGATCTCAATTCATAGATTATAGACTCAAACTGCCCTACGCATGAAACTACAGGGGTCTGTGCTCTCAGCTGCGGAGCCTTTAATTTTCTATATAAGCACAGGAATCAGAGCCTTCCTGCCCCAACTTCTTCAATCAACCCAATTCTTTTTCTTAGCTCTCCTTCATTCTATCTAGTTCTTTCCGCTAATACTGACTATTTATAGACCTTTTTCATACAATGCCATGGTCTGAGGACCATGGGTGAATATCAAAAACCGACTCAAAAATTATCCAAAACAAGGGTTAAGGCCTTTTGATCCTTAATCATCTATGTGCTCCATATCCACAAATTGCAAAGACTTTACATTATTTACAAAATTGTATCAAAATTTGGGTTTCCTTAACCCCAGACTAACCTAGTGGATTCCATCCCAACAATATGTGTTAAATAATTTTAGATCATCGAATATAGGCTCCCAATTTGAATCAAACATTTCTACAAACTCCTTCTCCTTCTCTCTCTCATATTCTCTAAGCCATTCAGATGGTGTCATTATTTCATGCCTTTGGGTTTTCCCTGGCTTACCATTGAAAGCAAATGTCACTCTTCTATAAGGATTTTATTGTTGGAGGAATACCCTGGAGCAGCCATACATTGGTTTTCATAGGTGGTTAGACCACCTAGCATTCAAAGAAGGTCCACATCATTTACATCCATGATACCCTTTTGTTCCAAGACTTGTGCACTTACTGTATATAGGTAAGCACATTAACGACCATGAAGATCTGAACAATTGTAGTTAATTAAATTAATATGTGAAACCAAATTGTTACTAAATAGATCAATAAGAATTTAGTTTACTAGAGAATACTCCTAAGCCATTATAATGATGTATAGTGTAAGCATATATGCCATATAGTGTAAAACTCCTCTCTATTGTGATGGGTCTTGATACATCATACACATGTATCCCTTCCTGTAATTATTTCAATATGTCTACCAATGATCGTAATTAGGCATCCATATTATTCACATGTCTTTTACCAAGGACTATGGGAGCCAACAGAAGATGTTCATTCTTCATAGAAAACCATGGGGGGATATTGTTATTGATCGATACTACAAGCCAAATAGAATAGTTGGTGCTTTGGATAGAATATGGGTTGATGCCATCCATAGCTATGTTGAGTCATAGACTCCATACTTCATCCTTGAATTTTTCATGCCATGTATCATGTATATGCTTCATGGTTATTGAATCTATTGGGATTCACATAACTCTTGACTCACTTTTGTGTGAGGCATCCATCCCTGCAACATAGCTAATTCTTTGCAATGAAAAAGTCTTTTAATCCTTGAGATTATAGGTATGTGACTCAATATATTATGAGGAGGACCATGTTATTTACTCATTTTTCTTGAATTACAGTACCTAACATGCCCACATTTTGGACATATTTGTTTCTTTGCATATTCTCCTCTATATAGAATACAATCATTTAGACATGCATAATATGATATGTACTCAACAACCAACATTTTCAACAACTGCTTTGCCTCTTCATAGCTACTTGAAAGGACATTATTACTTGGAAGAACCTTATCTTTGAATATCCTACAGTTGGTGGGGAATACATTTGTATCATGTCAATATTTAACATTCATAAAATCGAACATTTTTAAATTTGATTGTGTGACAAAATATAAGGAACTTGATTGATCATGCAAGTCAGTTACCTCAATATTACCGAGAAACATTCATTCGACATGCTAAACTTAGCTTTCTTGAACTTATGAAACAACATTGTTGTCCTGAGCTAAGTAGACTTTGACTTGCCACCGGGTCCAAAGAAAGGGGTGGTGGAAGCATATTTCAGGATTTCTAATAAGTTATTAGTGATATCAGCATCATCGTCTAGCTCATTGTCTTTCAATGCATCTAAAAACATTGCCTCCATGGAATTCATATCCCATAAGTAATCATCTATACCAACCTCCATTTGATTAACTCCATTTCCAACTTGTGATGAAGAACTATTATTGTTGTAGTCATTCGTAATTAGTGAATCTAGACATAATGGGAATTGAATAGATGGATGATTCAACCATTATTTGTATTCTTCCTCTCAATCTCTTGCTTTTAATCAGTGTTCTCTCGAATTGACATTGTAGTGGGGTGCTCTAAAATATGGTAGGTGGGTTCTCATCATCACAAGAATCCTAATTTCAAAAAATATTGAACATCATTAGTACAATATCAATGATATTAGTAGGCACATCAATGCAATCGATTTGTTGAAATTAAATTATACAGAGTAATTATTACTATCGTTGATCCAAGATTGTGGCTGGAAGATGCCATGTTCCAATTGCAAGGTGAAGAGCTTGTCCATTTTGATCTTCCAATTGCTTGCAGTATGTTGCTCTTGATAAGATCTTTCAATGGCTTTGAAAATATGGAGTAATATTTTCTACAGCTAAACTCAATTCTGAATCAGGTTCCTCCAAATTTGGGTACATTTTTATTGAAATTGACATGGATTAAAAAAAAAAAAATTAGGTAATCAGAATATAAATAAAATTTGAACTTACTCAAGATGGAAAGGGAGAACTCTATGAAATACTTTTATCAACAGTATGGAATGAGTTGGAATTTGAAGAATTAACCATTTGATATTATTAATATTTTTTCCATGGGTTTGAGAAAAATCAAAAATAAAAGTTTGTGTGCATATTCAAAATTAATCTCGACAACCATATAACCACAATCTGAATTTCAATATAGTTTTCAAATTATTTTTCAAGAATAAGGAAACTTTAAGGGGAAAATGTATACTATGAACTATTGTAATTCATGTGGATACATCCTAAAGGATAATTTGAGATTAATATGTCATTTTAGGTGAAAATAAAATTTTAGATAGATTTTGAACGCATCCGATGCGCTTATCAAAACAAAGTGCACTGATGCATTTAACAAATTAACAACACTGGGGTGTTCAAATAATACCCGCACTGGTTTTCGGCATTCGAAAAAAATGTTATCATATTTGTGCTCTTCTACAAAAACACACTAATGCATTTTAGAAAAAAAGAAACACCACTACGCACATGTTTCCCAATTTAAAAAAAATGAATTCAACCAACTCGGTGCTCTTATAACAATTAGAGCATCGATGGATTTAAATAGAAACCACATCGGTGTGTAAAAAAATTAATTGCACCATTTTAGGATTTTGAAAAAAGAAATGTATCATGTCAATGTGTTGAAAAATTTTGGTGCCCCGACAATGTCAGTGCACTTTTTTTATAAACATATCAGTGCACTTGACTCTCAAACACACCGATGTGTAGAGAAATTGAAAAAAAAATGTGATTTTGTTTTTCTTTTTTAAAACTCAAAAATGAGAAGAAATTAATTTTTTGAAATCTAATTTCATAAAGTCTTTTAAATGGTAAAAATTTATTCACCATTTCATTATTTTACCAAAAATTTCAAGTGATTGATTTGCAACAGAGACATACCAGGAGAACTGTGTAGCAACAAAATACATTGGAGCATCAAAACTATTCAGAAAGAATAGACATTGGAATATATGGTGATTCACTCAAAAACCTGCATAGTAAAAAATGTATATTTTGTTTTTTATTTTACTAATATTTCTTTTACAATTTATGTTAGGGTTTAATTAAAAGAGAGATCATTTGCAAGAAATACATACTAAGAGCACTGTGGAACTGTAAACCTTAGATCGAAAAAATCTTAAATTTTACTGTTAAAATATTTTACACTTTTTGTTAGATTTATTCACTATTCAAAAAAGAAAAACCGTATACTAAAACATTTACTATATATTTTACTAGCAATTTTTTTTACAATCTGCTTTCCTATTTAAATTCAATTAAAATTCAAACTAAAAAAATGAATAAATTCAATACTTACTTGAAGCACTTACTTCTTCCTGCAAAATTTCACCTTAGGGTTTAACTTCCTCTAATACTTCACAATTAGGGTTTTTCAATTTAGGGATTTTATATTGAATGGTTTTGTGTACTTACTATATATAGGGTGTTTTACATGTAAAGTAGGAGAATCAATTATTGAATTAGATCCAAACCTTGTTGGCCCTCTCCATTTTTGTTTTTAAAGGCTATATATTCCGTGTTGCGCCCTTTGTAATATAATGCACTAATGCTCCTTATGTAATACAACGAACTAGTATATTATAACACTCTTTATTCTATCAAGTCTATTAATCATTGCTCCTGATGTAATATAATGCACTGATGCACCCCTTCGAAATTACATCGCTAAATCGTTTTTGCGTGTTTATCCTTACAGATCGCACCGTAATAATTTAAAATTCATTTTAAAAATTAATTTTCCATGCGGGTGCTGAAAAAATAAATGTGTGATGCAGCTAATGTTCTAAACACACCTGTGCGTTTATTTATTTAGATAAATGCACTAGTTACAAGAGTTTTTTTTGTTGAAAATTATTTGATCTATTTGTAATATATATTTAATGGCTTTTATATTGAATGTATAGGTTTTATAATGATAAAAAATGTCCCGAAAAGTCTCAAGTAACAAAAATACTAATCGACATAATGATAGCACATCAAAAAATGTAGAGAAGGCAAGTTCTTTGTAAATTCTTTATAAAATTAATATGTTTGAACTATATGTAAGTTTAACTAATATGTATCGGTTGGTGTGTGTCATGTAGAGCCACAAAATGAACAAGGTCAATAAGATTATTTCTAATCTAAGTGCGGAAGGGCATAAATCCCTGATATAAAAATTGCAGAATGATGAATCAGGTGAATGAAAAAATACTATTCAATATGATTCTTTTTTTATTTCATTAATAATATACTAAATAACACTAGATAACATGTTTCAAACAATCTATTAATTCATATATGTTTAATATCATACAGGGAGCAACAACGAAGGAAAATATCAATGTCGTTCTAAGAAAAGAAAAATTATAGGATATGTAAATGATGATGAATTGGTCTTTAGCGCATCTAGCATGGTGTTGGAGGTTAATGAAAGGGGTGTAATTTTTTACAGAAATCTAGGGGATCTCGTGGAATGAGCGTATGGATGTACTTTCCACTTGCAATACAAAAATTAATCCTATGATTCTAAGAACTAGATTATATTTAAACTATAGGAAGAATTTCCATAGAAATGGTCAATGAGACTTGTTAGACTTGCAATAACAAAAATATACAACAACAAAAAAAATCATTCAAAAGGTAATATTCCTAATTGTATATAATTATTTTCTAGAATTATGTGTATATATTACTACAAACCATTAATTTATTAATATCGATTTTGTTACATTTAGTTTTCATTTATCATTATAAAAATAGTTTATTCCTTTTTTCAGGAATATTATGAAAATCCCAAATGATCAACGCATTGATATGCTAAACATGTGGGCAGGAATGCCCAAAAATGTGTATAAGGAGATGGTAAAAAAAATGGACATAATTTCCTCACAGGAGGAGCCATCTAAACAACAATGCACTTCAAATCTATGTAATCATGATTGAATTTTTAGATATAAGAGAATAATTTAGCATTAAATATTATTTTTTCAAGTATTTTCTTGTAGAAAAGAAAACAAGATGGAACTCATTCATCACATAAAACAGAATGACAAGGAAGAAAAGGGTTGATCTCAAAGTGTGAGTATAAATTATTAATATTTCCTTATAACAACTCAATGCTTCATTTTGTATATTTTAAGTTGCTTTGCTACAACCATCCTTGAACATCTTCAAATAGGTGCTAACATACAAAGAAGAGCCATCGAAAGAATTGATTGACATAGGGTTAAATAATGGTTGTGAGTATATGTTGGCATATAAAAAATTAATTGTGGAATTTGTAAGTATCTACATTGTTTTACTTCTTTGAGTTTATAATTAATAGAACAAAAAAATCCTTTATATTAAATATATGATTTATAATGGGGTTTAAAACATGTAGGAAACAAAGTATAGAACTATGTCAGTAGAAGACTTGTTGCAACAAGGTATGAGACGTGGTTTTGAAACCATGTGCACAATTTATGAGTCACTTTTTGCTATGGTACATTGATATTCAATTTACATTGATGTATATTTTTTATTTAAATTTTCATTATTCTCACCATGTAGATACACTTGCATTACACTTTATTTTTATGCTTGTGGATGGAGATGTAAGATCAAGAAAACGAAAACAACCAATGCAATCAACAAAAAATTCCTCCAAATAAGAAGTCATGGAAGTAGCTTGATCACTAAAAGTAGTTCCAATGAAGAATGATAATCGATTTGGTTATGAATTCAACCTATTGTGTTTTTGAAATAATTTTCTGTGAAAATCAAACATTTTTTTTAAAGTAATGGACATAGAGTCGCAATTAAAAGGCAGGGGTTACCAATAAAAATTCCATTTTGTATGAAAAAGAGGCTCTTATTGATATATAGTAAAACACATTTTAATTTATTATATTGTGTTATCCAATATCGATGTGAAATGTTACAACACTAATTGAATATATGGACGATTAAATATTATAATGAGGAGATGTAAAATATGATAATATATCAAGTTAATTCAAACATCATATTCAAATGCACTAAGTGAATTTTAATCTATATGAATACTATTATAAGATATATGTCGATTTTTTGATGAATAATGGATTTAAAAAATTATAATAATTGCACTGTCACAGGTCGATGTTTCCAAAAAGAGAGAAAATCTCATTCAAAAATTCATCTAGTCTATAAGATAAAAAAGCACCGGTGAATTGTGTTATATAAAAGCACCATGGAGGCATATTTTTGCATGCCTGATGCCTTTTAAGAAAGAGAGAGCATCGATGCATTTATCTCTTCAAGTACCTGTCCTATTTGAGATTAATGCCCTGATGCATTGTAATTATTAACGCACCTTTTCTTTCATATAAGGAACTCCCCAGTCCTAAGAAATATTATTTCCAACCCAATACTTTATAAAAAATAACAACACCATTCATTTTTTATAACTAACACATCAGGGCCTTTGTACTAATGATACACATTGGTGCTGCAAGTTTAAAAGAAAGCACTAGCACAACAATTATTTTTTGTGTGACCCAATGGCATTCCTTAGAAGAAGGCCCCGAGGATTACCAATGTGGTATATATTACACATCGTTATTCTTTTCATTCAACACCTCGATGCTTTAAGTTATGTATGGTGCCTGGTACCTTTATGTATGTACTGCACCTGTGATACTTGTTCCATTAAGCACACTGCAAAAAAAACATCTGCTAGAACCTGAGACATCTCAAATTTTTTCAATTGTCATGAAGTTCCATTAAAACCTCCGCTAAAATATCCACTATCTCAAAAAAATGTTTTAACAATTGTATTTTTGACAATTTTTGCCAATTTTATAACACTAAAAATGTCCATTATAACCATCGGTAGAAGGTATTTTCCTTGTAGTGTGATGATGAGGATGACAGTGAGGACGATGATAATGATGATGATGAGAATGAAAGTGAGGACAATGATAATGATGATGATGAGGATGACAGTGAGGATGATGATAATGACGATGATGATGGTGATGAAAACGTCGATGTCGATGTAGACAATGACAACGTCGATTTGAACTTAGGTTTATCATTTATGAACTCTAAAAATTAGTCATTTCAAATTAGGTTTTTCTTTGGCCCCATTCATGGGTCACTCTATGTGGGGCCAAAGCATAATTTACACTAATTCGTAAATGGAAAACCTTGGAAATTATTAGATAAACCAAAGTAAAAATTGGAGATGATGGTATAAACCTAAATGAGCTTCTCTTCATTTCAAGAATACTATTTTCTCTACTAAACAAGGCCAACCATGTGAAGGGGGAAGCTTATATGACCCCACCCCCACATCACACTCAATTTCATTATAGCCAACCTATATCTATAATATAATTGAAAGAAACACAGTAACAATCAAATGTAAAAACTAGGAAAATAAAAATTTAAGGTGAATGAAAGGGATCAAACCAACTGAAAACATATAAATGCATATCTTGTACATTTCAAGGTTTTTATATCATTGATATTATTCCTCATCCAAGTTATCATATGTACCATCCAATTCATAATTATTGTTCAAAGGATTCTCCATATCAACATCATTAACACCGTCTATATCATCATCCAGAACATCATGTTCTGCATTAGGTTAACCTTCTTCAAGTTATTCATTTGACACAACATCAAATGTATCATCTATTTCATCCAAATTAACATTGTCTTGATTATTATATCCTTGATATTCTTTTACATATTTGTATGACACATGAACATCTTGCTCCCTTATATAATCTTCTTCTCATATTTCATCTAGTTCCTCTGCTACATTATATTTCACCAACCTTCCTCTTGGATCATATCTAACAACATATGACCAACCCACTTTACCTAGAACCTCTACATAAAATACATGTTCATATTGGCTTGGAAGAACATAGGGCTCTAATATTGGCTCAAGATTCTTTGTGTCAACCATGATAAATTCGTTAGCATGCTCAATAACAGTTCTATCAAGGTCACGTTCATGGATTCATAGCCTAAACCATTTGACATCGAACAAAACTATTTTGAAGAATTCAATGTCACACTCAAGTATATCATGCAAAGACCCATAGTATCGATTATCATAGACTTTTGGATGTTTGTGACACCTAGAGGAAATATTGATAACTTGAAATGTTTTAGTTATCCCACTATCAAAAATTTTCATCTTTCCATCCAACCTTTTGATGAAAAATTTTCGGCCATTACACCATATTTTTTTGTGGTGTTTCAATAGAAATATATCAAGCACATAAAAAATGCATTTGTCAATTGGTAAGCATATTTATACTTGGAAAAATTGCAAATTAAGAAAAAAAACATGCCATATGCATCAATATAATTGTAAAAAAAAGTCAGTATATCTGGGTGAATATGTTTGCATGATATTCTTTTAAACCATAGGCTAAATCAATTTCCCTTTGTGAAATATTGGTATCTCCACTATGTTGAGTTTCTTTGACCATTGTAGACACACCATACCATGATAAACTACCCTTATCAGCTTGTTTTCTTCTTTCAATCCACACTTTCATATAATCAAGATTGTGCCTATGTATAAATGTATTGAATCCCACTCTCGACTAGGTGTAATAAAATAAAACAATTCACATATATATAATTAGTTACCATCTAATACATCCATAATAATTTATTATTCAAGAAGACTAAAAATAAAAAAGTATGATATACATAAAAAAAAGAGTAAAATTTACTACAAATTTCCACTATGTACTTACATCTTACTTTCCTCAATATGTGCCCCCTTCAAATTTGTCCATGGAGTTGACATTCCAAATGTGATCCAATACAAAATCCTTTTTCCTATTTCAAGACTGTATTGATGAATCTTAAACATGGTTTGATATACCATATATCCCTCTACCATATAACCCTTAGGACATGCTCATTTTATAATCAAAGCTTTCAGTGATTTCAAGTACCTCTCAACCATCCACATCGATCATATGTGTATAGGTCCACACATTTCAATCTCCTCAACTTGGTGTAGGAGGTAGTGTTCTTGGGCATTGAAAAATTATGGAGGTAGATACTTTTACATTTCACACCTTAGACGAAGAATTTGTTTCCTCCAATACATTATATCTTCTTTATTGATTTCTTTAAATGAAAACCATCAACAAATGAAGAAAAAAACTCATAGGTTTCAACAAATTTTTTTTTAATACATGATGACAAGTAAAACACATGTAGTAAAATATAAATTGTATGAGAAACTACTACATGAAGATTGAGAGGGTGGAGGAAAGCCACAAATGTTTGAATTGGTCTCCAAATTACCACCTTCATGCTAGACTACTTGATAAAAAGTAAGTTACACTACCTCCTTCATACATCCAGAATATTGGGAGCAAATTTCACTTCAAATTCTATAGGCAGTAGCACGCTAATTGTGAAATTAAAACGTCTTTTTGAGTAGTACAGTAATGGGGATGTAGGCAATTGTCATCAATAAGGAATTTTAACTCACTATTCTCACTAGATTACACATTGAAGCTATTGAAGAGGTATGTCTCCCTCACTTATAAAAAAACATAGAGAAAATCTCAGAGGAGAATTTAACAGAAGGGAGCCCTCAGACACCAAGAGAATCCACTTGCACCCTCTTGTGGTAGTCATTTTTAAAAGACACCAGTGGCTAGGATTCTTTGATTTGTTGAAAGGGTATGATGATGACATTTCCTTTCAAGCTTACATGGCTCTAAACTCAAAAATAGAGGATAGTTCCACCACTATGGTGAGGGGGTTATATATCTCACTCAGCCATAAAAAATTAGCAAAGTGACAAAACTTCCTCTAGTGATCAAATGGAGTAGAGAAGAGAAAGCCACCAGTGTCACCACTAAAAATAATTTCTTCACTGCCAATGAAAAGCCTGTTGAGGACAAGAATGGAGTTAGGAGGGAAAGCCTACCTTATCCTTGGGATGAGGTGGCCTACCATATTCCGAAATACATTTCTTGTGAGGGAAGAATGAGTGTGGTATATGCCTACCACTTTAGACTACTTCATGAACTCAGGTTCCAAGCAGAATTTCCTCTTGTTCAAAGACTTGGTGTGCCATACTTTCTCCTATAGTTCATCAGGGACATAAGTAAAAAAGTGAAAGAGGGGAAACACAAACACCTAGGCCACCATGGCCTCATTAAACTAATAGTGGTGGATGCCTTGAGAAATTTGAGAATCCCTGTCCTTTGGTCCAAATTCATAGACATGGATAGAGAAACCTTAATTAAAATATAGACCCTCACAACATGTGAGAACCTAGCCTCTAGTTTTGGAGGAAAAGATGGAAAAATAGCGGAGGAATAAGAAGGGGCAAGGACATAAGAAGAAGAAAGAGAAATATAAGTAGAAAGGACAATAGAAGAACCAAAAGTAGAGGTAGGAGGAGAACAAGATGAAAACGAAGAGTGGGAGAAATGGGAAAAATCAAGTCCTGAGAATACTATTGGGTCCAAACAAACAAATATACCCCCAAAACAAAAAAAAAATCTCTAGGACCCACTAAATAGGAGGTTGTTGTAACTTTAGCTACCCTAAGCACCCCAATAAAACCTAAAAAAAAGAAGCAGAGGAAATCCCCCTATATTTGAAGACCAAGAAAAACACCATGATTAAGCAAGGTAGGCCACAAAATCCCACAAAGGTCCCCATCACAATTGAGGAGTCCCCAAGCAAGAAAGAGGAGGTGGGACCCAGTGAAAGAAAACTAAAGGAAGTCACCTATTCAAAGACCACAACAAATACTCCTATAGCATATGTAAGGAGACCCACCATTAGATCAACCTCCTCAAAATAGCCAAAGACACCAACCACCCTCCAAAAAGAAGGAAAAAGGAAGCTAGGGGAGGGGAAAAGTATGCTATAGGAAAAACAAAGTGTGCTATAGGAGGGGTAGAGGATGCTACAGGAGGGGCATAGTGAGAAAAAAGAGGGGAAAAATGTTACACAACAACCATAGGAGGTAGTAGCCTTCCCAAAAACATTTGATAAGGACTTCCCAGAGCTCTAGAAGCCTAGTCCACAACCATACCTAAGCTCCTATTATAAATTCATTAAAGGAGGGAGAATTATTCCCCAAAAATTTGCAGTCTGAATTTTCTATGAGTTAGAAGCAAAAAGAGGAAGAACCCATAGGTGGATCAAATTTATAAGTCTAAGAAGGTAGAGGATGTGGCCATCATGGAAGAAAATTTCCTTGAAATGAGTAAAGAATTAAGTGAGATGAGAATGAGGGAGTCCAAAATGTACGAGCAACTACAAGAAGAAAATATGTGGTTAAGAGAGAAGTTGCAGGAGAAAGAAACCCAACTTACCACCATGGAAAGCCTACCCATAGAGGTATTATAGTGCATACATCCATCAAGGTCTTATGCACCCTTTCTCAAAGAGGAGTGGCTACAATTCCAGATCAATACCTTAACACAAAATTGATCTATGCCATTTTAGGTTTACAAATATTTCATTGAATTTTACAGCCAAGCAAGCATAGAGGACAAATAAAAAATAATTTAATTTTACATTCATAACCTCACTTTGACTTATATGAATATTTGGGAACCTCATACAAGATTGTGGGATACATGGATGATGGCCTTAGCATCCTGGATGACTGATGAGGAGGCAAGAGCTAAGGAAGTAAAGAGATTCATGGAAAATGAAGAGAAGGAACCATTATATATCATAGTAGAGCTAGGGAGCCCGTTGGATGTCATTAGCAATCATAACATCATATCTAATGATGTTGTCTTAGCACCTAAGTACCTTTCCAACCAGGAACAATCCATATTACATTTTGAAGACACATTCAGGTTATTGGGAATAGAAAGCTTGCAAGATTTCCATAGGAGATCGCATTCCTTATCCCATAACCTCCAGATCAGAGAATATCACTCTCTTAAGAGGTTCAGGGATTCCTTGGAGAGGACACCCTTGTACAAGAGGATCATGCAAAGATTAAAAGTTAAGTGGATATGACTCAAGCCCAGTTCACCCTTGCTTCTAGGCCTACAGGAAGGAAGAAATGAAGCAGAAGAGCAAAAGGAGTGGAAAGATATAGAAAATACTAAATGTTTCTATTCCCAAGAAGGAAAACCATTTGAGAGACCCTGGGATGTTAGGGAGGTCACTAGGGCCATGAAGGAAACACGAATAGATGACTGAGTTTCTTAGAGGATGAGAAACAATTTTAGTAGGGGTCGATGACGAGGATCATAAATAGGTACATTATAACGGTCATAATGCCATCCTCCAGCTTTAGAAATATATCATTCTCACATTTATTTATAATTTTTGTGATATTATTCTTAGTGAGAGGGGTAAAAGATGTTTTGTTATGTCATGTCGCCAAATATGGTTTAATTGCAGGAAATGGACATTCTTTTAGATAATTTACATGTAGGGTATCTAAGTAGACAATAGGAGAGATTCTATGAGGTTGTCCACCTCCTTAACTCCTTCAATCAATCCAAGATCAGCACAGTCTCTCTCATCATCTTGAGATCATTGGAAACCAATCAAGACGAGGTCATTAGAAGCCAAGCAAGTGTAGTTAATGGAGATCAAGATCAACCAATCTCAAGTTAAGGGAGACAAATATTCATGTTTTCTAGGGAGTTTCTAGTAACTACACCCTTGTATAAATAAACATGTAAAATATCTCAGGCAGATTCAAGTTTTATTTTAATATAGGTATCTATTGAGCTCAATTACTTGGCACTACTACTTTTTACTATCATATGATGTATTAGACATTGATGTAATGATAATGAGAAGCTTCGTATTGGTTCATCACTGAGTTACCTCTAGAGGGTTGAGGCTCTTGTTGGCATTATGTTTCTGGTATGGTTATATGTTACAGATGTTGTACTTGATGGCAACAACCATGGCATGGCTCTCAATATGATGAGAATTAAGAAGTACGCAGGAGAAAAGTTCACGGAATTTTATGCAAAGAAAAGTTTATAAAAGTTTATTTCATGTGGAGAAAAGTTCACGGAATTTTATGCAGAGAAAAGTTTATTTCATGTGGGAAAACTTACCTTTGGTCCATGGTAGTTAGTCCTTGGAATTTGAACCTATGGTTTTTGGACCATGGCATCTCGACAGACGTGTTGATCCCTAGTATTGAGTTGATGGTATTGGTTTGTTATGGTTTTGGCCCGTGGTATTGGTCCATGATTTGAGGAAGAGCTTGCCTATATAAAGCAAGGGAGATCATTTGGCTTGTGTATGCTTTTGGGTTGAATATCTTAAGATTTGAAATATTGGGTTATTGTTTCAAAAGCTCGATCTATAAGAAAGTGAGTGGAAAGAGAATCTGTGAAGGGTGATCTCTCGAGCCCTGCAGCTGCGGAAGTGTGGAGGCGCCGCAAGAGACGCCACAGGAGGTGCCACAGGAGACGCCACAGAAGGCGCCGCAGGAGACGCCACAGGAGGTGCCGCAGGAGATGCCACAGGAGGCATCGCAGGAGACACCACAGGAGGCACCGCAGGAGACGCCACAAGAGGCGCCGCAGGAGACGCCACAAAAGGCGCCGCAGGAGACGCCATAGAAGGCGCCACAGGAGACGCCGCAGAAGGCACCGCAGGAGACGCCACAGAAGGCGCCACAGGAGACGCCACAGAAGGGGGCGCAGGAGACGCCACAGGAGGCGCCACAGGAGATGCCACAGGAGGCGCCGCAGGAGACGCCACAGGAGGCGCCGCAGGAGACGCCACAGAAGGC